>VYYJ01000086.1:25609-115471 GCA_021029165.1 Cyphoderus albinus | reverse complement strand
TGAGGCAGCGAATCAGAAGTGCGAAATAGCATTTGAGTTACTTAACGCGGCAGTCAAATACGATATTTCGTCCCTGAAGAGCAAATTGATTAACATCATGTTGAAACAAAAGGATCCATGGTGTTTCGTTGACGTGGCGCTTCAAATGTTTATGCTTGCAATGGGGATGGGGATGGGATGCGTGACGGAGAAATTTTGAAAAATGTAGCGATTGATCATACGGTAGGTTTGCTTTTTAAAGTAAGTTGTGTTCCCAGTACTGATTCAATTTTCGTGAAAGTTTACACACTTTAATGTTTTCCAGAAACGGTGAAAACTTCAAATCATCAGAAGTACCTTGATGAGAGTCAGTCCTGACCTGATGACAGAAACCTTCTCATCAATACAATTTTGAATGAGAAGGAAAAACTTCTCCAAGAAACCTCTAAAGCTAAATACTCATTATCAATTTGTAAGTTACTGTCTCAGACTGAGACAGTCCCAGTTACTCCATCCACTGGATGCCATCGTCTATATAAGAGACCAGTGGAATGTGAGTGTCGATCGAATATTAATACAATTAAGATTTTTTAACACAATGTCTACAATAACCTCCTACTACATTCAAACTCCATACATGTTACTACTATTATTTACAATTGCAGATCACAATTATTTTATGCATGCTGTTTACATTGTAACGGTTTTAGTACTGGTTATACTCTATCACGATTTTACCAGAAAATGTTCTCAAGAAAAGAAATTAAATTTTAAAACCGCACGATACCGTCTTCTTAGTGTGCCCTTTCAGGTTTGTTTGGTTAATATTAGAAACTGAACATATTTACTGAAGAATTGAAACTCAAAGTGTACCTGCACATGTTTCATTATCTCTGATTTTTTCCTAAGTATTTTTTCTAGCTACCTGCCTGTAAATGCATTCTTCTGGTAACTGCTCCATTGTAAATAATGGCGATTGTCGTAAAATATAATAATACATAATATACGTATCTAACCTTACACAATACGCACAGTAATGATCTATCTACATATAGTAACTAATTATATAACGTCAAAATGTTTAAAACCAAGGTATGTATATATATTCATGCACACGCACAACAGACCTAGTCATACAAACTTATAAATATTAAATTGACGAAATGTTTTTGTTTCTTTCGTCTATTCCTTTCTTCTACTTTGTAGGCCGTTGCCATTGTAATTTATTAGTTTAATTATAAATCTACCGCAGTAGTTTTTTTGTTCACTACGTGTGCTTCTGTATTACGTAGTTGGTGGTAGTAGTAGTATCATAAAATATCATGAGGTATGAGGTACCATTTACATAATACATATTAATTGTATATAGAAGTACACATCCGAAATGGAATATGAACTGATTACGTGTTAGAAAATAGATTATCTAATTAATTAAAATGTCGAGACCCATTTAAACGCTTTCACACTTTTACGGCAGGATGGTGGCTCCATAAATTGGCAAGTGTTCATTGTAAGTCAATGTTTATATAATTTTTGTTGAAGACTGCCTGCCTATAAACTCTGCCTTTAATCCTATCATGAAACATTCAAACCTACTGTTCTTCATGTACTCACTAAATCTAGTTAATCAAACAAATAATCAATTATATAAATTTACTAACATACCTGCGAGTGTTAAGTTCTTTTAAGATTTATTCAATACTTTTTTAAATATCCAACATTATCGTCGAAAAAAATGTGTTTGATTACACTTTACCCTATAATAAACCTAACACATTCAACATACTATAAATGTCTAAGTTTTACAGCAAATAATTTCTCCAGAATGAAAACCAATTACTGGTTTGACACATCAGTTCACACAAGATTGCAACCTGCAATTTGCAGGGAAATTGATTTCCTGGCTCTCCCAAAGATGCAAGTCCACTATGTTGCTGTCCAGCTAATGCTGCAGTTACTTCAACAAATAACTGCATTATAAGAGTAATGTTTATTTCTTGCTTTCTTCAATATAGCGTCACGTAAATCTTTCTCTGTGTGATATCATTATACAACTACAATTAAAACGGCGTCATATAAAACGATCCATTTCTCAATTTACATAACTTTACTAACCAACAAAAAGCTAAAGTTCAAAGACAACTTCTTTCAACCAAAACTAGTGATTCAAATTTGGCTACTAGTTCCGGCAAGTTACAATGGCGTGTCTTTGTTCGTGTTATTTATATTAAGAGATATTAGTGTATTTTCTTGTATTGCGCTCGGTTCGCTTTGTAAACTGTTTGATTATGCTGAACCGAATAATAATTAATAATAATAATAATAATAATAATAATAATAATAATAATTGGTTTTTGTTTAAAGTATCCAATAAATGTGTTTAGTGAAACAGTCAATCCACGACATGTAAATAATGATTGATACATTTTTCTTCCTCGTGTGAATTTAAAGGCAGAGCATTCACTTGATTTCCTTTCGACACACGAAAAGCTAATTGGGTGTGCAATTTTCATGAAGAGGCAATCGGACGTCCACAAGTGGGTGCCTAATATTAAGTGGAGTGGAACTACACATCTGTAATGGTAAGTAGGCAGAGATGCGTAGTAGTTTAAAAAGTAGTGATAATATTTAGTAATCCGTTCTTTAACAGTATTATAAGCTGTGTTAAGTACAAGGTGTTTGTATATTGGTAAAATATTGGTAAGTTCCAAATGATCCAAGAGAATATTTGTAGTATAAACTCTCAACATTTTAAGTCTTACCATTTCCATTGGACTTTCTCATGCGTCACATAAAATAAACACAACTTCGTAGTTTTCGAGAATTTTCCCTGATTGTTGCCATTCTTGCACCATAAAGTTCAGCAAAGGAAGTTTTACAAATATCAACCGAAACAGTACAGTTAGAGATCTTAGATTTCTCAAAATATCCTATCACATGTATGTATCTGTCATAAAAGTATGAATTAAAAATCAATCAATTCATAATAACCAGTGTGGTCAAGAGTGTCTCTGAGGTAATCAGGTTTAACTATACAATATACACATAACAACATTAACATTAACAATTAACAGTCATTATAATAATACTCTATTCATCGGGAGTCATTAACGTTCCCTTGTTTTTCTTGACGAGATATGCATATATTAGAATGGAAACAATCGTAATGCAACAACCGAGAAACATACATGTCTCCTGAGGTTAGGTTTAAGAACTTCTACAATTTAGCACAAATGAAATGACTGAATTTGTGAAAAGAGACGATGAAGCTGAAAGCATGTTCTATTTGCATCAAGATTAAGTAACAACCATGACCCATACATAAAGGAAATGTGTCAGAGTTAACATTTGCATCTACTAATAACGAGACAACCAGGAACAATGTTGAAAGTAGCAATAACATTAATGTAAAAACAAGTGAAAGGAACACCCTCCCATTCCACTAATCATAACTGTGTTTAAACCAGAAGAAGCACGTTTAAATACGCACAATCTAGGAGAAGGAAAAGTTGTTTTTTGTTTTGTTTAGCAATAATTTGTTTCTTTAATCTTCCTAATCAAGCTGAACTGTGGTCCTCTCTTAGTCCTTCTTTTCATCGTCAGGCTCTTTCAGCGTGTGCCACTGAGCGATCGGTCGCCTGGGCGAGGCCAACATATCAGACCAGTGCCGAAGTTCAGTGCCAGTTGCATTGCATCCAAGTACAACTTTCCCAATGGGTTCTGATGTTCCGATTCTGCAAGATAGCAAAAACAGTTTTAAAAGTTCAAATTTTGATATGTATGATTTCAAGTCTAAACATGTAATTTACAAGACATGGCAAATAGCATTTGATAAAGCTAGAAAAATGTAACGACTATTCTGTTTACAATTAAGAGAAAATGTGGAGCAGGAAACGAGAGCGTTTACAAAACAAAACTTTAAAAGAATTTAAATTTATTAATTGTATATCATATACCTGTCGTAGTCGACCACCGTTATCACCAGATTTACTTTCTGTGAAAAAAGGGTTTCATTAATAACTTACATAACATTTCATCTTACGATTAGTTCTACGGTTTGGAGTAGAGGAAGCGATTCGGACGAACCTGAATCTGCTCAAACGGAACCTCGAACGTGAACGACTCGTTGTAATACGGATTCAGAGTGCACTTCTTTATACTTGTTTTCTTCTTCTTCAAACGTTTCCCATTTTGCATCAGCGCAATTTTCACATATGGATCTGAACATTGAATTCAAATATAAATTTTCAGTATTTCTCTTACTACTTACCAAAGCCCGTTTTAACGCCTTAGATTTGCATTTGTACCTGAGAGTCCTCCAACATCCATCTTCTTCAAATTTTTGGCTTCTAGAATTACAACAGTTAACTTGCCAGCAGTCGGGACGTAACGGAGTGAGAAGCAAATATCTCCCAGCTTGTTTTCCTGAATAAAATATGTTTCAAGGTGGACATTTAGCACTATTCTTGTCTCAGACGCAGTGAAAGTTATACACAATGTAGATCAATCGCTGATACAAAAGGAGGGTGAATCAAAGAGCAGTTTTACAGAAGGACATGACCAAAACACATTAATGACGTTAGGAGAAACAAGAATTGACGGGTAAGTATTCAATAGTAAGTTTTTGTAACAGTATCGTTCACTTGCTCGATTAATATTTTAGAAAAAAATTAGATATTTTCTTGCTCCTATATTCTTGTTAACATTCGATTATTAATTGTTATGTTGCACTCAATGTTAGGATGCAACGTTTACTTTCAAAAAGCAGTTTACACAATCTGCGCAAATCAAACGAAATCAAAATTACGTACTTTATGAAAAAATCGCTTGCCATTTTACTTACGTGGAAAACAATTCATCCATGAACAATTTATTCATTCATTATATACCAAGTAATTATGTTATACCATTATTGAATATCCTCTACCAAGTAGCTTTTAATTCTTAGACCTGCCACTATTTTCAACTTTCACCTTAATTTGTGTTTTTGTACAATTGTCTGTTTGGCTTGGGAGTGTGTATGTAATTTTCCTTAATGGTTTTTTGCTAGGGGCTGATGCTTTAATGTGATCATGTTTAATTTTCTACTGTTGATTAATTTTGTTGTTTTGTTCGGAGAGAGTCGTTTCGTTGAAATTAAAAAAAATCAAAGCCGTTGATATTGCCTCCATTGAACGTGGAAAAGTAATTACATAATATGTAGCATTGATTTTGATGTAAAGCAGTGAAAATGGAAATTACAGTAAAGACTATATATTTATAACATACTTGATACGGTATATTAAAATGAAAGAGAAAGAGAGGGGCGGTCATTCATTTTAAGTGTATAATTTTAAAAGGGAAGAAATGGGAAAAGAGAAAGTCCTAGTTTATATGGATATAATATTTTATGAATTCAAACAAAGTATTGAAATTGAGACATAATCGGAAGCTGACAAGGCAGAATATGGTTTGAGACGGAGGTGATTTATGATAGCAATTGCTGCATCGGGTAGTAATAAAAATTCCGAGGGTGCTATTGTAAGAGAAAAATGGAAACTCACTATACATTATGTTCCCCACATTGGTCCGGTCAGCGGACCTCATTTAAAATTCCTTACATAACTCTTAACTTGAAATTTACGCAGGCTTCTCTCATTTCAATTTGCTGAACTACGTATTGAATATTATATGCATTACTGGATGACTCTTAACAGATTGTTGAAAGACGCTATTAGCAGAAGTAGCTACTTGTGCTGTAGAGAAATAGTATGGAATTTAAAAAGTGTGAGCAAGCTTGAACAGTTATATATGTAAGTATATAGTTAATTATATTAACTTATAGGAGCATTAAAGAAGTTATCAAATATCAAAGGAGAAAAAGTAGAAGTAGAATGTGTTGTCATATTAGTTATTCGCTATTGTTATGATTATGATATATTAATAATTTTAAACTTGGTAGAAATCATGCACGGGAAATAACAAAAGCAGTGGTACAACGATCAAGTGTTATTTGGAAGGGAGTTGATTGATGAGTGTAAATTTTGAACAAGAGTATCAGAGGTAGTGGGAACGTTAACTACGATTTTACATTAGTATTATGGTTAAAAAACTAAAGTATTCAAGTATTTGTTGCTTAATGTGTTACATTACACATTACTTGTAAGAGAGAAAACCATTAATAATATTTGGCACTTACATGATCATTTTAGAATCAGATGTGTGTCGCACGGTTTGGTTTTCAATCACAATGGCGAAATTCGGAAATTTGTTTATTGTGTTTGTGAGAGATTGAACCACAAGTTTTTGGAATTTACAGGATAGAAGTACGCATGGTTTGTCAGTAAAAGTTTTTAAAGTTTGGTTTAGATAGTTTCGTTGATGAGCGAGTGGTGTGATAGAGAGAGAGCGACAGAGAGAATCCGCAAAGACAGTGACGCGAGGCGGGCGGTAATTTTTGGGGCAGAATCGGCATGCATGAAATGAGAGTTTCATACGTTTTGATTTTTAAAAGATGGATGCGGAGAACATTCAAGCACAGGCCAGAAGCCATCAGCGAGAAAAAAATTAAATATATACAGGTCAATTAAACTCTTTAGAAATTAGTATAACAGTTACTACAATAATATTCTTCTAGTCTATAATTATGTTGAAATACTTAAAAATGAGGTTTCTCAACTCATGTTTGTAAGTATTAGGTTCAACACGTGATTCATTAAGAACAGATAGTCAACGTTACATGGAGTTGAATTGTTTGCTACAGTCTGAATTATGTCCCTTATAAATCCGCTTGTCTAAAAGTATCTATAAAAACGGAATAAAGATCGTCTGCCAGGTTTTAGTCAGAAAGTTTTCCATAAACTTTTTCAGTTACTTGAACACTGAACCGCACCCAAGCATTGTTAGTGAAGTATCACTATCATTTACTACAACTTGATTTCCAACACAAAGTCTACAATGAAGAAATTTATCTTCGTTGATTCAACTTACCTAGTGCTGAAAAGATTGGTTTACATATAAAAGTTTCAACTATTAATCAACCTTACATTTTACAGGAGAGTACTGAATGGCGCTGGTATTAGAGGAAAAAATGCCATGCATTTATTATTATTTATTACGTTTAACAAACTATTGTGTAAATTCATAATATATAGTAATTAAAACGGTGAGTACATAAGGTGAGATTTAAAGTAACCTTTAGAAAACTGGTAGTAAACCATGCAGGTCTGCAGTGACGGTTAACTGCCATGCACACTAAGCAATAAAATGCATAGATATAGATAGATATTATATAGTCAAAATATGACGGGTAGGAGTAATAATTATGACAGGGTCTTAACTGGCAAATCTCAAAAAGTGATTACGTATATTAGATAAAAATGTTACTGATGTTAAATGTTAAATACTGATGTTTTTGAAAAAGAATTAGTCGTTTGTTGAGTTATAACAGACAAAGGGAAAGTTTTAAACCAGTACAATCTTTTTAAACAGAGATCGAAAAAATCATTGCATTGTATTAATATCGATCATAAAGTCAGTACTAGGTAGACATTTCACATATCTCAAATGTTACCTATCCATACCGACATCGGTTCTAAGAAATTACGGTTTAGTTCTCTTCTCAACTTCGTTTAGCAACTGAGTTCAATTGAGTTTCTAACTTTGTGCTCGCTCTTTCACTCTTTAGGTATAGATCGTTGACTTCTTTTGCGGTGAAAAATCAATCCAAATTTCAATTAACGGAGAAATTGTGGTGATTAAAATGAATGAAAAGCGAGCATCTAAAACTTCGTCTGACATAGTGTTGACATGTCGGTTTAATTCGAATTGAAAAACTTTCCCATCCTCTGCATATCGTTGAAATAACTGTCACGCATACATTTTGGTTATGTAAACGTAGACTAAGTAAGTAATTGATTGCTCACAAAGTAGTTATTGGAAAAAGTTAAAAATAAGTTATCATGAGCAACAAAATCCAGAAAAGAAGCATGTTACTGATTTATGTATGCCGTCTCAGTAAATGTTTGAAATTGTTTTTCGTGTTAATTTTGATTAGTAGTAGAGCATAGAAACTACGGATATTCTAGTCTTATAAACTATGCATACTTAAAACATGTTCAAAGTTAATTTTTGTACATATTTAATATGATTTGTCTTGATCTTACTTATCACACTGACTAAAGGTAGCAGTCGCAGGAGAATCAAAGATTTGAATATTACACATTTGAAGTTTTCAATTAAGAATTGTAACGTTGCAGAAGATTCGGAATTGTACAAAAGGTGGGAATCCCTCCGTGGGATGCTTTATATTAAGTGTACATTTGTAACATGCCAAATACAAGTAACAATAAATAAATGTATGATATTAAATAATTAACAACGCTTGGGTACGGTTTCAAGACTCAAGACTCAGGCAGAAAAGATAAAGAAAATTTTGTCAGTTCTAGAGAATTTAAAAATCTGTGGTACATTTAAAATCAGGTCATGATTTGAAAATTATAAAACAAACAAAAAGTAGAAAATGTCCAACACTTGGTTTTGTCTGGTACTCCGAAAGTGTGGTGAAGTTTAAGTGTCTGACTGAATTGACTATTTTTATCGCAATTGTAGTAGTAGTTCTTGTTGTAACGTTATAAATAATCCTATTACGATTGTCATGATTGTAGTGTTCTTTTTGGGTAAATACAAAACGTTCCTGCTTTACCTGTCCACCTTCCCCTTCAACGCTCTGGAGCTCCTTCCAGTCCTCAATTGTCTGCGCCAAGTCGAGCTGACAGAGTGGAATTTTGACTTCGCCAATTTGATCGTGCTTGGAGAATCGATCAAAATCGAATATAGCGAAGACTAGAGTTTTGGCCATTAGGTCGCTGTACGGCAACTATAAGAATAGTCAAACACGTGTAGAATAGCAATACACCACCATAGCAAATACATTCATTTCAGCAACTTGCACACATCTTACATTAGAAACTTGATTTTAAATCATGACATTTTGATATGTACAGGTTTCATTACAATCGGATTCTGGCCAAATACAATTATATTCTTTTATGTATTTTTATAACAACGAGACATATTAACGCCTACAATTCACGTTTCTAGGTTTGTCAAATCTTTCCACTATATTAATGATAGAAACAGGGACATGGCCTGATATTATTATATAGAAATGCAACTAAATTGCTGGAAAAAACTTACTGGCATGGTATTATTTGGTAGATATTATATTTATGTAAACAATCGTCATTATTAAAACTCTGAAACTATGCCCAGACACACATGAAGAGTGTTACCTGGAAGAGTTTACATGTAGCCCACGTAATACCCTTGCTGAGTAAACACTTTTGAATTAGTTTGACCCTGACTTTTGTTGGCAATACATTACCAACCTAAACATCTTCCTACAAGATAGTCGTCGTGTTGCTTTCAAAAGAAGGAGATAAAATCGAATTGGAGGAAAGGAAGACATTGGAAGACTGAAACTTCAGATGAACTATCACCTTTATCATACAACATGCATTGTTAATGAAAAGGGACAAAGTGGCTTGGAACAAAAGCTTGTTATCAGAAAAATGCTGCACACAAAATGTTCCAGGATTTCACCAAGATTACTTTCCCTGCATTATGACTGTCATTGTTATCGTTTTTTCAATTATTTATTTATTATTCTGGCCAATTCTTTTCAATGCCATTACTCAAATAATTCGACTTGAAATGTCGGCTTAAACACAAGAGCCTTGCATTTGCTGTGGAATGAAAGTGTTAAAAATGATGTAGACATGTTTGAAATGTGAGTCTCACCTTGAAATTGAAAGTTTCATTGAAAACAGGATTGAGAGTCTTACGGTGAACCTTTGTTTCAAATTTCTTCTTCTTGTCTGGCAACAGGTAGACCTTCACGTAGGGATCGGATGTTCCCCCCATATCCAGAGCAGGTAAATCCTCTGCCTGAATCACTGTCACTTGCAAATTGTTTGCGTTGAAGTCATACTCAAGCTACGTCACACAGATTTTCAAATGGCGTAAAAGAAATAAAAGAAAATCTCTTGAAAATCCTTCTGTTCATAGGCACATACAACTAAGGTGCAACTGTGTACTAGAAGAAATAGCTCGTTAAATTATTCAATTTGAAACTTTTTTTATTTTCCTACTCACTTTATACTGGAGTTTTCCCAACTTTTGAACTTGGACCTTCGTTTCCTCCTCTTCTTGCTGTTCTTCCGCATTTTCCGTCAATTCTTCCATGTCTGGCTGAACCTGAGCATTGAAAAATAAATTAGAACTGTTTCTGACACGACTATTTGCGGGGAGTGAGGCTGACCGCTTGGATTTGAAACGAGAAGGATGTTTGACAATTGTATCGGGGAAAGCATTTTCTCTGAATATTTGCGGTGTTAGACCACAAAGAAACTGTTTGTATGGAAAACCTCCTGTGATACAACTCATATCTGGAGTTTTTTAATTCTACTCGTAATAAATGCGATCTTTTCTATTAACGAAAAAGTTAGGACCGCAAAATGTCCATTACAAAAGAAAGTGGGAGAGAGTCAAAGAACCCTAGACAATGTATGCCGGCAGAACTGTGACTGAAAAGAAAGAAGCATGAAGGCAATAAAAGAATTAAAACCACATCAAATATCATGACGGCCATATTAAAGCGATGGAAGAAGAAAATTCATCTGGTCGTGTCGTGGTGAATCTCTAAGAGAAATTAATAGCAAAATGAAAATTGAAAAATGGCATAGTGTACATTTACATGTAAATGCAGGTAGAAAGGAAGTAGTGAACAATTAAATAGGTAACTATATAGTCATCAGTTTACAAGAAAATGAAAACGTAAGCTTATAGGAGAATATAAATTTGAGCAAATAGCTTTTCACGGCCCCAGACTTTTGGGGCCTTGTGGTACAGCCATGTGGTAATACTAAATTGAGTATTGAGTGAGTCTCGACTTGAACTGTAGCGAATTGAACCGTGAAACGAGGGTAAGTAGCAAGGTGAGAGAGTGTGGAGAAATATCAGTACGGAGATTCGCTCACCTTTTCCTTGTAGGCATTTCCCAGCAATTGCACAGACTTCAAATCCACGGCTCCCTTCATACCTTTCTTGGCATCCTTTGTTCTCCGTTTTCGGAAACATCGTCGAATACACAGAAAGCAAGTTACTAGAATCAATAAAGCTAGACCTGCAAGTAAAACGAGAAAAACTTCATTTGGATTGCGAAAATGCTTCACTGAGCGTACAATCTTTCTCTTTAATCCACCTACTTGCTCACTCAAACAGCTATTCATCCCAGAGAAGTGTAAATGCGCCATAATTTTTTATTTCATTTATTATTACATCTACTTGAATAAAGTATACATCCGTGCAGCTCATGTCACTTCATTATTCTAATGATTTAATATTTAAATGTGCGGAAGTGGTTTACAGAAATAGTTTTTAAATCACTTCCAAAATACTGGAAGCCAAGCTCGGCATGTTCCTTATTAACATTTTTCCCGCACTACAAACATAAGCACGGTTATCACGGAGAAATATCGCTTGTTGTGGTGGAAAAAGTGGAATTAGGAAATGTGGCTAACAATAAATCTATTTCGTTTAATGTACTCTCTTCGAGGTTGCGGTTATGTTCTGTTCATCCTACTTACTTGTCTACTTCTGACGTCGGTGGCTCGGGAAGGAAAAATATAAATGTATTAGAGCCACTGACAACTCCAGGGAAACTAAATTGAATACTTTCTCTGTCTTACATTAGACTGGTGCTCTGCGAGCAATGCATTATGAACAAAAATGTTCCCCCTGACTGGGAAGGACGAAATAATCTTTGTCAGAGAGAAATGTCTACCTAAAAAGATGCTTGCTACAGCCGTACTAGAAGTTAGTCTTTCTGCGTATGATAAATACATTTCCGGTAGGAGGAAGTTGATATTGGAACTTAATTTTCTCTGGGTATAAATAGCACTCAACTGCGCTGTGGAATACACAACGACGCATTTTGTCATCCTGTGCCCTTAAGTAAACTTGTCCTTGATTTCAATTTCACCTGTCAACTTATGATTTGTGGATATTGAATTAGGCATACTGAACATAATAATGTAGGAGTAGAGCCTGCTTAGTTTAGGAGAATGTTAGCAGTTCCTTTTTATTTCACAAATCTCGCCTTCTCAAATGAGATTTCGGCACAAATTTTAAATAAGTATGAATAATAGAATTGAAATTGGAATAAATTGAACGTCTCTAGAATCACTATCAGAGAATGCGGATAGCAAATGGCAGCAAGAAAATTGCTACTTACCTATCACTATTGCATACATTCCCCACGGTGGAACCCCCACTTCTTTCCCAACTTTTCGCATTATCTGATCTGATCTGTCAATGAAGTCCTCAGCAGGATTTTTAGTCGCTGGCACCTGCTCTGGTCCTGGGGTTGTTGGCACAGCTACAAATAAAAGTTAAATTGAATATGACACAGAAACTATGAGCACAATTTACTTCAAGAAACGAAATTCTTTTGAACATAAAACTATACATTTTTTGCCATACAATTCGTCGAAATAGTTTGAAACAATTTTGTAACATGATACTATTTTACGTATAATTAAAATTGAAAATTGTTACAATTATGAATAATCAATTTGTTAAAATTTTACTTGTCGTTGTTTGTAGGACCAAGCGTCGATCTTGAATTGGAGGCGTTTTCGGTTCCACAATAACCTCTCCATCCCGTTTTCTCCTGGACAAGGATCCTGGGACTTTAGATGTTGAAGGAGCCATTCTGTCATGTCATAAAACAAAAATAGTCTCACATTAATATCGCATACCAGAAAACAGGGGGTAAATTTTATAGATGTGCATAAAAATCTGTCTGTTTTACTTTCTATGTAAGTTGCAATAAAAGCCGCGGTCGGTTACATTACACTAGATTAGTACTTGGATTGTATCTGACAAATTTCTAAGGTTATAACATCTGAAAGCAAACATTACTCTTCAAAAAACGATCCTTCCACCGCATGCCTTAAGTCTTTAAACACTGACTAACCTGACAAATTACATGGATCTTACTACCTGAGATATTGCCAGGTGCTGAGCAATTTAGGAAATTGAATTATTTGAATTTTCATCGAAACGTTTACATAAAACCGGGGAGGTGTTCTGACACCCACTCTTAACTTTTGCTTAGTCAATTCGACGCGAATAAAATGCAAATGTCCAAATTCAGTTTGTAATTTTTAAAAGAATGTCGTGGATCGTGATGATTAGCGTAAATCTGAAGTGCTTTACATACTTAAATATTTAAAGTAGTAATTATAGGAATCGTGTCATGTAATTTATAAAAGTGAGTGTGCAAGTCGAAATGGGGTTGGGTTTTATGAGAGGAAGTGATGAGAGCATGACACGAATTTTATTTCGTTTCTTTTCCAAGGAAGCACTTAACGGACAGGTTGGGTTTCACTAGTGAATAGAAAACAGTAAAAGTAAAACGGTAGAAATAAATGTCAGGAATAAACGTAAACTTTCTCATTTGAATGGAACGCACAAAACACACCTTCTTTGACTTGCACTCGACTACTAAAGTCTCTTCTTTTAGAGACAAGTACTTTTAAAGTTTTACTTGTTGTCTCCGCAATTACTAAAGACCTCCTTCGGGAAGGCTTTATGACTTAATTATTGTCTGCGTAAGAACATCCCTCAAGGATTTTTACGATGTCGTCAGTACAACTGCGTTTTACTCTATTTTAATTGCTTGCTCTTCTCTGCTCTGCTGTTGTTTCTGGTCTTGGCTCTAAGTCATCGCGTGTGTGTCATCATGACACTTAATGATGGAGGAGAAAAACAATATTCCTCATGACTGCTCTCCACTCACCCTTCAATACATAATCACAATCTCTGCCTCTTGTTTCCTTTTCATTGAGGGCGAAATGTATAGAAAATGTCACCAGTCATTACGCTAAATCAAAATGAGTTCGCTTTCTTCGTTTTTCCATTCCAATTTTCTCTTTCTTGATTCATGTCAGCTCATCTCAAAGTCTCAAGCAACAACCCACACAAAGTTTGTGTTAATAATGATAATGATCAGTATCAAGACACGAATTCGCCCGAAATCCTTTCCACGCAATCCTTATCTCTAATCCAGTATTCGTTTGGTTTATGTCTACATAAAAATGGAGATGAGAAATAATGGCATTAAGGCTGATAATGTAACGAAACTATACATAAATTCCACATTGAGTCATCCAGCGACCCTTATAATTGTGCATTGCCCCTCTTGTAAAAAAATACAATGTACACGATTATTTCCAGACAACCAACAAAGCAGGTGCTGGCCAAGATTTATTGTTACCGCTGCGATACTTATAACAAAATAAATCCATACAATGGGAAACTTTCAAATGAATTATTTGTCGCACAGCTGAACTCGAAAGAGAATTTAATAAAAAAATGAAGTACAATTGCGTAATTTGTTATTCTAGATCAGGTCAGTAAATATATACAAACGACTTTAGTCAATGAAATATCTCCTTTCTTTTTAAGCCACCTACGCCCCCTTGCTAAATTAAAGTAGTAAAAATACTGGAATTCCGTCTTTTTTATCAATAACTATAATTGATATGAATATTTTTCTGGCTCACAAAAAAGGAAATCCGGGAGGAACTCTTTATACTTCATATATTTCAAGGTATTTGATTTTTTCAGCAGTCTTTGTGTTTGAGTTCTGTCATGGTAGAATTCATGCATCAATGCGCTTGTAAGCTCATTTGACTCGAAAGATCGGTAAATTCTGTGGAAATTATAGCTATCCTACGACGAAAAAACACTTTATGGATTGAAATCAAGAGGAATATTGAGTTATTCTCGTATTTTTGCTTCTTTCTGTTTCGGGCGGTTTTGTCATTTCTCCGTTTATGCAAAAACTGCTTTGTACAATTACATCAATTTTCACGCTCCATGTACAAAAGGTAATCTGAAAGTGAAAGGTTGAAAGACGCAGGAAAACACTGACTGTTCATATATGTATTACGTGCATATATCTGTACTCACGAGGAATGTAGTTTAAAAAAAACTTTTTCAATGATGGTTTCTATTTTTTCTTTTCTTTCTTGGTTTTATTTATGAACTATAAAAACACATTGGCCTGTTGGTGTAATAATAAAGTTCTCTGCTCTGGTTTCCCTTTCTAAAAGGTACGGCCTGGGGTATAAAGAGAGAGTATTTCTGAAATAGTGGGAAGGAGAGTGAAGAATTTCATATAATCTTTCATCGTTCGTAAGATATTGATCGTCAACTGAACTTTGTATTACTCCCCATTTTTCTTTTGTTCTTTCAATCTCCTAAAGAGAAAAGGAAATCCCACGGTAAGGTGGGTGAATATCTTTCTTTTGTCGTCTTCCTCAAACTTTTCATTTTCAAGTGAGCACGACCGATAATACAGGAATATTCTTAAAGGGAGTAAGTTGGATCTAGAGAGAAGCGATGTACCTACAGTTACAACTCACGCTCTCTCTAGACAATAGGAACGGAAGTAAGAGTGCTACCACTTCTTCACTTTTCCAACACGTCTCTGCCTTTCCCTTTACCTTGTAGGTTTGGGTTTACTTTTACTTCGGTTTTATTATCCGTGTTTGTCCCTTATAAAAATGAGATTTGGTGGATGGAAGGTGGGTGTAAGATAAACGAGCCGAATGCCATCATCAGCAGTCATCTCCAACTTTCCTGGTTTCTGTCCCTATGTGAAAGTACATTTTTCAGTGTTTATGGTAGACAAGCTGTTCTTTATTTTCACCCATTATTACCAAAAAGCCATCATCACAATCACACATGTTCTCCGAGTAAAAGTGTACGCAGAAGATGAAGCATCCATCTGATGGAATTCATTATTGAAGGATTACATTTTTGGACGACCCTTCGCATCCCTCTTCAGTCGCCTTTTTCCGAGTTTAAGTGCACGAGGGAGTCACTGTCGTATTCTAGCGTCAATGTAATGTAATGGTGAAGTTAGCGAAAGAGGAAAGACAACATTTGCTTGTTCAACAAGACGACTTCACATCGTATGTTATTGCTCATGTACTTTTTATGTACTTCTTTTTCTCTGAAGTGGCATTATATCCAACATTTTCTTAAGATTTAACTAGAATCTACTATACTTGCCTTGGAAGACACATACTTTCTTACTCTATCGTTATTTCTCATTTTCTACTTCTAACGTCATAGAGATAGAAACCAACTAAAGTTGTCCTTCACTTATTCCTTGTGGGGATCAGAAAATGTCATTTTTTAGTAATTGAGGAATGCAATATAATGCAATTAATTAAATGAAAAACTGATATGATTTTTCCGCAGCTGCTGGGCTTGCTTGTGTTGGTGGGTAATTTGCAATCGGAAGCAGAAGGTCAGTAGTCGGAACATGACTATGACTGTATTATTGAAGCAAGGAGATAGTTCGGTACAACTGCAAGGTCACAGATGACTTACTCAGTGTATGGAAAACTATTTACTAAGCTCTCCTCGCCATACATCTTATTACTGAGTCAACATTGTTGCTGTTTATGCTTGTGCGTCACCCCAAAATAATTACCCTATAATTAAATGGATTGAGTTTCCCACAGAGCGGTGATAATTAAAGAGAAAAACGAAGTTACAATTTAAAGCTCATTGAATGAGTAAACACCAGCTTGACAATACACGGAAATACTGTTACAACAAATTAAAATCAATGCTCAGCTCTGTCTCTGAAGGTCTTCAACCAATGCACATGAACTACATTTATATTGTAGAATCCCTAGCCTTGAACATTGTACTCATTCATAACGTTGAACAAAAATCCGTCCAATTATTATGAATCATCGTAAAACGGAACAAGCTGATACTTCAAAGAAGAATTGGGCAATTGGAATTGTGGAGAATGACACCTCTGAGGAATTGCCCGGATTTGTAGAGTCGTAATGTCATTCTTATCAGGAAGGAAAGGAGCGTTGAAGCCACTTTCTTTACAGAACCAGAAATAAAAGGCCAACCTGCGTAAACCAAAGACGATGAAAATGTGTATCAGCTAGAAAATTCTCAATGGGAAGTGCTTAATGTGCAAGTTTATTATTAAATTTATTATTTTTGTGCTTCGTTCATTTCATTATCAATTCTTTGCTTTCGGGCACATTCCACTTTTTCTCTTTTATTCTCCAAACCTATCGAAAGGAAGAAAAGTGGAATTATTTTGTATTTTCCAAGTTTGCTCTCTTTCTCTGTATTTTCACTTTCGTTCTCCTGGCACAGGCTCAACATACTAGACTCTAAATCCGCTGTTTCCTTCGCCAATTCAAAATTATCAACAATGAACAAAAATAGAATCAAAAGTTTGTTGAAACATTATCGAAATTAAAATCGTCTTGTTTTTCAATGAAAGTTACTGCAGTGGTTTCACTTCAATAAGACAATAACAACGGATGAAACAACGCAGTTCAAGTTCAAACCACTGAATGTAAGGAATATTTGTAATTGGGGCAAGCTGACGCAGCACATTTACGGTAAATAGAAAACTCCTATGAACATTTTCATTTATTTCGTTAACGTCCCACCGTTGCTACTTTCTTTCCATCAAATTTCATTTTGAGAGTCCAGTCATAATGGAAACACGGCCAGCGTGTTATTAATACATGGTTGCTCACTCATAACACATGCCTACCTACATTTTGCACGCATCACAGAATGTGATGCAACAAACAACACTGGTGACGTTGTATTTTGAATCCAGAGTCAGAGTGGTTTTGTGTTTTAGCCTACAAAAATAAATTGAAACCCTCGGAATTTTCGAATGAAACTGCTGGCCAATTGCAAGAAAGGGATGAGCTTAATTGATCTTGTAGTAACTGGCACAGTAACTCGCAAAACTAGCCATGTTTTTCTACCTCATCATCAGAGTCAAACCTTCCTGCACTAATCTTCTATTTTTGCCCGTGGAAGTCCACATTGTATAAGTCAACCTACCTGTGTTCAGATAGGAAGAGTAGATAATATTGTAACTACCACCTTAACAGAAGAGCCTACACGTGGCTTGTTTTTTCTTTATATATGGACTTTGGATGCCATAGACCCATGCACCAGTGTCTCCAGTAACAATGAGCATGAAAAAAATAAAACTCGAAGAAAGAAAAATGCCTCCAAGGGAATTCACAGTGGAAAGTAGTGATAAGTAATCAATGTGAAGTATTTTGTCACTCAGTCGTCTCATCAGTTCCTACCAGAGTACGCCCATCCGGACAGCTGGCTTTTATTCCGTGTTGGAATAAATGTTTTATCCCGCCAATTTTTGGTGGATTTAATGGAAGAAATGGACGAAATGGATATTGGGGCAATGTTAAACCATGTAAAATTCACTCTATGGTTTTTCATCCATTTCGTCCAATTCTTCCATTTTGTCCATTTCATCCATCCATCCACCTGAAAAATTGGTGGATACTGGATAATAGGCGTACTTTGGTTCCTACGTTGTCATTAAGTTAAATATTAGATAGTGAATGCGATCACCTACGGATTTCAGCTGAAAAGAAACTGGCTAAAACTCATTCTTTTGCGTCAGCAGAAACATTCATGTAAAAAGATTAGCTGAAAGTAGGAAGCAAACGTCTGGATGACAACTCATTACTTTTCTGTTGTTAACCCAGTTCCTTTGATGTAACCTCGAGACCTCTTTTGTGAATCTCTTGTCACATTCCTTCAGGTAAACCGGATGGCGCGAGAAGTTTCATTCTGTGTCACATTTCACTTTGCACAGGTACGTCGATATTTTACAACAACAAAATTATTACTCTGTCGTTCACTACTTTGCTGTGGAAGGTTATGGTAAAAACGTGTTGTTCAAAATCTCAGGATGCTCATGGTTTTCAATACCGATGCTTACATGAGAAAGTTATTTCTTCCTTTGTAAAAAATGTAGAAACGGAAATTACATAAATTTATGTAATGCAGGCAACAAAATGTATATTAAAGATTGGGTAAGGTAGCAGCGCATGCAACTAGGTGTAAGTAAAATATTTTGTGTGCCTCAATAAAGTTTCCAATCGCTGGAAGGATCGTGATTTTTCCATTTTTCTATGTGTTTTCCAGTGAGTGACGTATTTGTCAAAGAAGGGAAAATGGCATTCTATGAAATTGTTGCTTCCGTTCGCATTCAAAAACTGCAAAAAATTTACCCTGCAGCCAGTTTGGTGAATGTGTGATATGGTATTCATATCAGGCGGAATTTACATACAGTAATTCTTTTCTCAAAATATCTATCTGCAAGATATGTAAGGAGACACTACGTGAGTCAGTTTCTGATTCAAGAACTACGCAATACCAAGTTCTGTATGAAATGCATGACTCTCACTAAAATAGTTTTTTGCTTATCGAGTCACTTCAACTTTTCGTTTTAAAAGTTTTTTTGTTTCTTCTCTAAAAGACGGAAAGCCATGGTATTATGCATGGTAATAGTAAGAAATGCTATCAGAAAGGGATGATCAATGATTTGTAATTCGCAGTGCGGAATAATATGAAGAATGAGAGCCCAATTCAGCAATGTTGTTCATAGGAGTCGCTTTCTCCAGTGGTGCATGCACTCAATTTCAATCCATTTCCCTTGAGTATTACTATTTTTAAGCTATAAAACGCAGCATATGCCACTCATTGCTTGATAATTCAATGCTTGGAAACAAATTTTTTCTATTACCCTGCACGACGCGTAGCGAATTAATATTCCCACTACGGGTTTACGTGATTAAAGTGAAACCGGACGCCCAAACGCCCACTTACATAAAACTGACTACAATTGCGCACGTTTACCCTCTGTCTATATATCTATAAGTGCTCTTAGTAATACTAATCCATACTTCTTTATTATTCTTGGTCAAATGGCATCTCAACTCAACTAGAATCAATAAGCTTGTTAAGGCTAATAAAGTTTCCTCATTAACACGATAGCATCCTGAACGGCCAATCTTTACCGGCTGTTGTAACTGTTTCAACAAAATTTGATAAGTATGAAGTGAATACGTAAATAGAGAAGGGAGAAAAGTGACTGCTTTCCCTCCTTTCTCTCAACACATCATCATAAATCGAATTCCCCTTCAACAGTTTCTGTCGTCGATATAACTCAGCAAAGACAACTTTTACTCGAGACGCTCATACTTTAAGAAGAGATCAAACATATTTTCCACAAGTTCGACATGCATGTTTCACTTTGTGCACAATATGTAACGAAGGACGGGTTTTGATTGGGCGTTATCCCAGCAAGTGGGTGATGTTATTAGCAACTCGACGTACATTTTAATAAGAGATAGAGGCTCATTTGAATATCAGTTGCCATGAAGAGAAAGGATCTGAAAAACTATAGCCATACCTCTTTTGCCCTATGCCATTAAAGCTCAGAGCTTCATCATTCATGCATTTGCTTAGTTATAACAATACAATAATAGGCGGAAGACGAAGAAACAGGGAGGGGACCCATCACTCCTTCCTTTTGTTTTCTGTTTATCCCTTTCTTTCACAGAGTTTACCGCATTTCCAACAACTTTCCCAATCTGCTCTGTTCTGCTACACTCGCCCGCTGACGGCGCTACACAACCCAGTTTATAGCATTTCTAGTATGAATTGGTAATGCGCCATATAATTTGCAACGTCATTAGAAGCAGTGAAAGGGTTACATTACAGGATCAAGTGAGCATTTGTAAGGGTAATATTATTATGTGCCAGGGACCAGCGACCAACCGACGACATTAAACAAGGCAAAGTTGGTGGTGCTCTGCTCGTTTTTGCAAACTCCAACCGCTGCCAAAGAGCACACCATCAGCAGCACAAACTCTTTTCTTTCTCTCGGTTTTTACTCTGTCGTTGTATCACCATCATCTAAATTGAAATGAAGAAGTAGACGACGACAGCGTGTCAGAGGAGATGTGCTGCTAAAAGATTCCTTGTCTCAAACAAATTTTACATTTCCTTTCGTTCCACTGCACATTCCTTTTCTACCTATATTTTCTGTCACTTTACATGAATGCAGGACACGCATGAAGTGGAATACAAAAAGGTACATAGGTATACATCTACAAAGGAGAATGGTGGAACTTTCTCCATTCTTCTGCAATTCAATATGGGTTAAGTGTTTTAGCAGAGGATAAAATTTTCGCATGTAAAGGATAATATGCCTATTATTAGTTTCCACGATTAGTTTTGAAGAACATTCATGGGATAGAAGAAGAAATGGAATCCACAAGAGTGAAATGATGTGCTTATTAACAGAGGCTTTCCGCATTGTATTCTGGTTTCTTCGTCATGTGAAATGAATAAAAATTATTACCCATGTAATTTGGTATTCTCTGGGCTTTATGCAATGGATATGTGTCTGTGTATGTATCTGCTACGAAATGAAATGCCTTGCGTAACACTGATTATTGCATTGCATTCTCCTAAGGTCAAACATTTATGGAAGTGACAATTAATTAAAGACCGGTCGGTTGCTGCTTCAGTATCATGCTAAGTCATAGTAAAACAACTACTGTTCTCTGTTCCAACTTAATTTTGTAACATTATAGCTAGATAGAATTACAGAAACAACCAATTCCGTGGAATCTCATCCCATAAATGTGCGAACAAACAATAAACTAGCAGTAATGCCGCTAGATAAAGGGGCGTAGGAAGGAAATGAAATGTGGGAGAGGATGATTAACTAACTTTTTCCTATTCCGTTATTCAGCTTCCATTTTATCAATCCGAATGATATTAGTCTCATCCTCGTTCGGAAACAACTTGAAAACAATGCAAGAACTGAGACAAAGCCTGGCCTACGTTTCTCTTTGCTACGATCTTATGTTCAGTGAAGATGGTCACTGTTTTTTCTTTTAAATCCAATCTCATTCTTTGTAGATATATGTTTAATAGCGTCTACTAACGTCCATAGAAAACCTTTTATTAGGTACATAGAAATAATGAACCTATGTATGATAAGTAGAAGTACGGCATTGACTGGTACCCCTAACTGGAGAAAAACAAATCAAGTACTACCTCGGCGAACGCAATTCGGCTCAAGGGATCTAGTCTCCAGTCTGGCAGATGGAAATGAGATGGATAGTTATAGCAGGCCATAGTGTATAAAAGAGAGGAAAGAAATACAACGTTTCCTTTTTCAGACTCACAACTTTTCAGAAGTAAATCAGTGGGGTACAACAATATCTTCCTGTGAATGTAATGTAGCCTCAATAATAACAGTCGGAGAATATGTACCACTTAGATTGGTATGATATATATTGATTTCTTAGATACATAAATACAGAAATGCTTTCCCTCTATTCTAATCCAATTCTGAAGAATAGCAATGTTCTCTGTAGTAGAGTTTAGACATGCAACGCAATGCAATCCCATGCTGATAGTTGCTCACTTTGAATTTGAATTGAATCAATGTGAGTTGGTTGTGAGTTTGCAGTGTGCTTGTTCTACTATTTATAGAATCATATCATCACCCACTGTGTGAGGGTAAAAACAATAAGGCTGTGCGAATTTTGCCACCAAAGGCTCTCTGGTTTCCCCTTACTTATTTTTCATTTAGTTTAATACGCATTAGGCGAGTTTATTAATAACAATGTTTATGGCATTTAGAGTGCATGCACAAGACAAGGAGCAGAGGATGAGAAAAACATCTGTTTCTCCGGCACACTCCTTTCCTTATCAAACTTCTAATCTCGTGTTTACAGAGAGAAAGCTGGGAATCTCAAAACATGCAACGTGTAGGTATCGATTTTAAAGGGATTTTGCAAGCAAGGTCTCTGGTACTTTTCCTTTCTTGCGCCCTTTCCTTTTACGTACTTTCTCCAACAAGTCGAAACAAACCCGACTTGTAAACATTGAGAGAGGTGGCTTACGCTTAACAACCACAACTCGCTGTTGCATTCATTACTGCTTATGGTCTCAAATACCATCACTATTCTCCTTATCATTATTATTACCACTGAAAGAATGCGAACGTCTTTTCGTGTTTTTTCTCCCCTTTCTCATTTCCTGCGCTTTTCTCCGCTGCAGCGAGCAGTGGAATATTGATATTTTCTACCAGTTGTTTTGGTTTTGGAATTCGAATATGGTTATATGAGCATCTACACTACCAGACCAGCACAAAGAAGAAAATGTGAAGAAGAGAAAAATTTATGAAGCATCATAATATCTCGACTTCGCTACTTGGCCAATACACTATAAGGGAAAAGGAGAAATGAAATGACGCAAAAAGCACAGCAAAAATGCCCATGGGATATTAACCGTTAGAATTTGATGCGCTCTAAATAAGTCCTCCAACAACGTGCCATTTTCGCCTATATTTAATAGGCTAACTTGAAAAATATGTATGTATTCATGTTACATGCTCTGCACAAAAGCAGATTACTTTTGTGTCCAAGATCTACTTGTGCACGGCGAAACTACGAGTGAAAAACCAGGACGGACAAACGACAAGTGAAAATATGTACTAGAGGGTGTAGTGCAATGGAAGTTATCATTATTTATGCTGCCATAAGTTTCCTTCTCTTTTTCACTATCTGTTTTTTTCTCTACTAACTCAAGTGACTTGAGATTTGAACCAGCCTGCGAAATGTAGACGTCATGGAGGTTCACTGAATGGAATGAGTGACTGGACCACACTCACTGACGGACTGTCTGCCAGTGTCCCCGTAGATGATGGTTTCAACGGCGGCGGTAGCGGTGGCCGCTGTTGCGGTGGTAGTGAGCGGTAGCGGATGAGTAAAACAAAAATATTGCTCACCCGTCAGATTCAGTTTCTCTGTCGTCCTCACTCACCTCCGCACCACAACCATTACCACTTGCTGCTGTATGATATTCCTCCCATCCCCGCATCTCGGTTTCCAGCTCGGAAATATGACTTGATCTGTACAATATGAGTAATTTCTCAATAAACTGGGATATGCTTACACTTCTTGCTCACATTTATGTAATAAAATTAGAGACACCGAAAAATATATTATTCCATTACAAAAACATTAAATTATCTGCAGCTGCTTGAAGTCGAATAAATGAAATGTCTGGAGGCGACCAAGGTGAAAGAAAGTGAGAGAGAGAATAATGCCACATTATTCATTTTTTGCATCCTCCTATAAATAGAATTGGGTAAAGACTCGCTCGCTGGAGTCTGATCGACGTTAAAGTAAATATAAAAACCCTTGTTACGGCTCAAAGATATGCTGCGCGACTTGGTAGAACTATTAGTGAAAACATTGGCTAAATTAGCATAGGAGTACACAAATATTAGATTTGCTTCACTTTAACGTTGATACGAGCAAGTAGTGCTATTGAAACGAAATAAGGTGCAACATAGGCACCGAATTGCAATAATTAAAAATGTATTGACAGATCAAGTCCATCTCGAACTTCCAAGGTACATTTGGCACTGTTTGCAAATAAACAGATCAAACTTGAATTGAAATGATTTATTGTGTGTACCAGCATATATCAATTGTAACTGTCATCCAATACAATACACCAATTTAAAATAACAGCCAAATCGTCAACAAGAATCTATCCTAATGTAGGACATAACCACATCAACAACAATAATAATCAATCAATTCTAAACCGCTACTTTAGATTATTTCTGTAGCCTAAATATAAAAGAATTTTTATAACATCTGTGAATTTTATACAACTTTTTCTTGTTTTTAAATTCTAATTCCGACCTACCATTAACAAATGTATTCCACTCATTGATGCAAAACCACTCAACTGACTTGTGGCAAAGTGCAGTTTCCGTCCAGTAGTTTCTTAGAAAAGCTAGTTGATGACGGACGACGTATGCTGCGCATAATAAAACAAGTGCCATGATCATTATCTTGATCGTGCAACGGATCATGCATATTGCAGCGGATTTTCACTCGTCCTCTGATTATCTTAAAATTCTATGACATGTATACTGGTTTCTCAGATGCAGGATGTTATGAGGATGTTAGTTAGCTACTATCGATATTGGATGCTGCAGTGTGTCAGCAAAGTAGTGTTAAGCCTCTCTCCACACCATATTTTCTTTTATACACCAAATCACATTAGTGAGAATGATGATGATGAAAAGGAGCATGAAGACATGAGAAATGGTTTGCCCTTTTCGGTCGACTGCGACTGCTTTCACGTCTCTGCGTGTTTCCACAATTGCATGTCGTCCCTAAAAGGAGTAATCAAAAACGAGCCACATAACGTGCATAAAGTGCGGCACAGAGTCAGACAAGATCACACATTCATTATTCCAACACTACGAAACACGCCTCTTTGTGCAATACAAAGGCAATACGAAATGTGGTCGGGAAAAGTTAGTGATCGTGGCGACAAGGTTCTTTTAATATATTTTATTGACTTTCACAGCTCATTTTCTTAGCTTTTCCTTCCATGTTCATTATTACAGTTTTCTTTTCCGACAGATGGATGGATGTGAAGTGATAGAGATAGCTGACCAAATAGTGAAAGTGAGAGCATCTACACAGTGCAATTCTATGCATTCTTATCTCATCACGATCACATCGTTTTACTTTCACATTTTCGTACAAGGGAAAAAAGGTGATCAGTTGAGCTCGTTTTATAAAACACTGACACGATATTAATCGTCTCCTTCATTAAGTAAGCGGATCATTATAAAGCCTGCTTTGGACAAAGACAAAGACAAACCTAAAAGTGGGAACTAAGATGAGCCATCTCTTTTTTAGCAAAGGGCTGGTTGACTGTTATCGAGTTGGAGATTTGAAAAAAGTAAAGAATATTTAGCCTACTTTTGGGTGAGAAGAAAAGGAAGCTGATGACAGTGATTATATGAGGGAGGAGGAAAGCGATACAGACATGAAGTTCTTTTCTTTGAAAAGAGAACCGAGAACACGAACAAGTTTTCGTAGAATTTTGGAGACATTAATAGACACTACCTCTGCTTTGTACCTTTACTGCTTTTCATTTGGATACTAATGTGACGCGGCCAAGCAAGATTATTTTGCATTAGTTTTGCTTCGTTTCGCTAAGTATCAAGTCACCAATCATCACGCTCTTCTTCAGCCTGTCGTTTCTGCAAAAACAACAACTTTGGTCGCTTCGCGTTTTTTTCCCTTCTTCTTCAGTTCAGAGATTTTTCAAGCTACTTATTCACCGTAGCTTCACACACTCACACAATACCCATCTTTTTGAGCTTTCCCTACCCTGTCGGAATTTCCTTATCCTAATATTTTCCTGTTTGTGAAACTCTGCGTATTCACGAGAGAAAGTCCCAATGGGAAAGAGAAAGTATTATAGTCCCATTTACATTCCCGGCTTGCTGCACTCCGTTTCTTTCTCTATTTCTCTCTGCAAGGACTCCTTCTCTCATGCGCTTTTACATAATGTTCCATGAAGGATGGAGCAGAAGGCAAAGGGAGGAAAAGCATTGTCCTCTTCACTTTCTAGTCGTTGCTTTTATTGAAACAGAAGAGCCAGCAAATAAAATGGCAAGAGGGTCGTGTTTCCACAGTTTTTCGCTACTTTTATCTCTGATTTTTCAGATCTTGTGAGAGCTACCTTGTGGAGTATTTTGTGTAATTAGTTTTGGGCTTAAGCTCTTAAAACCATATGAATTTATTTCGAGTTTTTTTTTCAAAGAAGGAGCCATATTGTGGATTTCGAAATACGGCGAGCTTCGAGTGGCAGCGAGAAACGAGAATCTGTAAGATTAACGCCCACACATTTAATTCTCCTGTTTTAATTCAAAGTCCCTACTTGTAAGTATGCTGTAATTTTATGTAGTGTTGCCCAATGTGTATATAACAGAAGAAAACGCGTCACGCCATTCCCTGCCAATGCCACTCCGGCGGCAATAAGAAAAATGTAACCAGAGAAGCCAGAGCCCGGAGCTGAAACAAGGTTCTTCCTAGAAAAATGCCAATGTACTTTCTAAATATAGCGAGATGTGGATGCATGTATGTACAAAGCAGTGTGCAGACTGAGAAATTTGGAAATGCACAGACTCTAGACTCTTTATCCTATTCATTTACTTTGGGAAGTCTTGCTGAAAAATGCAATGGTAAACAGGGCCATCCTTTCTTAAAGAAGGAAGATAAATAGACGGAGTGTCGGTTGTACCCGTCGGCGTACAACAAATGAATTAAATCCGAACACTTTTTTCTTTGCAAACATGCCACATAAAATATAGGAAATCCTACAAGGAAGTGTAATAAATTGCATACCTAGAAGGCAAGGATAAAACGACATGAAAAGAAAATTGGATTGGAATATTGGAACGGTTTGACAGTCATTACGTCATCTTCCAGTCGTTGTCACGATCAACCAGAAATGGTGAAACCACAAAAAAGAATCTATGTACGTACATAATTTTCAAACGTAAGCGAAATCTGGGATCCAGAGTTTCCAAACTACGACATCTGCCTCTTCTTAGTCAGATCATATAAATATGTGCTCAGACTACCACATTAAAGTTTGACTGTAAAGACGCGGCAGGAGTGTAAAGTAAGAACATGGAATATTTCTAACCACTTTTCTCTCGCTAATAATAATAAACCATTTCTGTATGCTGTTTGATAGCGGGTGAAATAATCCGGCACATGCCATACACTTTTATACAGTTCCAAGTCCCACACAGCAGAGCTTCAGAGTATGATAATGAAATACATAGACTTCACTCATAAAAAGCATAAAGTAAAACGGAGTCGGTTAAACATCTTGATTACATGCAAACCATGCAAATTAATTGGGAAAAGGAGACCAAGTGTTTTCTGACGGTGGGAGCTACTCAACCGCCTTGCAGACGGCAGACCCCTTGATTTGAGGAAACGAAAACTCACAGCTCCTTTCATTTTACTCAACGAAGCAAAGTAAAGTATAGGACAGAGGAAAGTTATTTAAACTACTCTGTCTGCTTTGATGGTTTTGGCCATGTTCCTGTCCCTTTTTTTCCTATTATATCACGTACGAAACTGTACTTGGAGGCGGAACTGATTTCCAGATTTCATTTACATATTATGCACGTTACATGTACAGTAGCGTTGTTCATACAATAAAGCAAAATTTATCTTCTGTGTCTGTGAAATGTGTACACAATTTTGGAAAAATACCACATCCAGAATTGCTCTCTTCTCGAAAGGAATATAGACATACTGCAAGTGTGTTGATAACAAAAAGTTATTTATCCTTTTTTATAGTTCGACATAGCAGCAGTGCATTGTATTTATCTTTGAGACGTTCCTGTATCTGACGTTAATACATTGTCTTGTCTCACAAAAGGATATTAACGTGGGCCTGAGCACACACGTTCTGTTTACTTTTGCTTTCTGTTATGTTCAAAAAAGTATGAATAATTCAATATTGGCACTTGTTTCCTCCGTGTATGGAAAAAGCACGAGGCTAAGGCTGGGTAAAGCGGCTAGTATCAAAGCCAATCGCAACGTTTATTACTATCATCATTGTCATTGCCGTGAAGTCAAGGGATGATGATGCCAACCACAATGTCATTGTAATTATCACCATCGTCCATGAATGAATGAGCCATATGGTGAGCAAGTACAGCCCAGTGCAAAGAGGATCTTGCTTACGTCTCTACTAAAAAAAGTCATCCACCGAGAGCACATTCAGATCCATTATACCGTTGAACTAACACATGAAAGTCATTATTTCATTGAAATTCATTCTGTTCAGGTCTCTGCTTTGAGGCTGTTCAGAATGATTTCAGCGTTTCAGATGTTCGCTTTGAGAATGAAATCTAGTTTGTGTTACCCGATCACGGTGCAGGCACAATTGGATATAGGCTGCGTAATCCGACAATTTGCAACGTACACCGGAGCAGAGCCAAATGATTTTATTGCACTATCCAGACTAATCCAGACGAGTAGGAGCAGCAGTATCAGACAAACTTTGTTTGATTACATTTTATTTATCCTTTTGTAGTGCAATTCTTTCAGTATTGTACACAAGATGAGAACCATATTCCATTAATTGGTTCTTTTGTCCAACTAATGGCGTAACATTTGGACTCGGTACAATAAAGTTTCCTTTTTAAGTAAAAAATACAAAATAAACAGTTTACCTAGCTCATTGTTGCCCGTGTCATCTTTCCATACATGTTTTTATGTGACTCCATCCATATGGAAAAATCAATGACAAGTAGACAAACGCTGGGTAAACACTTCTGATGTTCTATGTACGTGTATATTTTTTTATTCATGACGGATAGGAAACGATCAGCCATTCCACATTTACACATTTGCGATTCCCACTTTTTATTAAACATGAAATGTATACGCATTCTGCTTCGCTCTTTCAAAGCTACAATAAATATTATTAAATATACAAAAAGGATGTGTCTCTAATAAAAAATTTAAAATACTCTTAACAAAAAAAAGTGTATCGACCGGATTTCTGCGTAGAAAAGGAATAATTTATCACCATCATCACGATCGCATAAATGTGTAGTGACTAGTTCTAACAGCTAAAAGCGCCCTGCTCGAGTACAATGCAAGTGGAGCTATGAAAAGAAAAAACCTCTCCAAGTTTGAGTTAGACTCATTCAGATTTCGAACGGGCAAAGGAAACAGCGCATACACACATGTCTGCTACTCGAGAAGAGAGGATGGGAAGAGCGTTCTTGTGTTGCCAATCTCTGTCAATCAATCTCATTTAAAATGTATGATATGACGTAGATAACTTGGAGTGAGAGAGAGATCAGGTGTAAGAAGCCCTGCTTTCCCCGGTTTACTCCGGTTAATACCTTTTCCACCTTGAGATAACGATGAATGCAAAAACGGTAGAGAGAGTAAAAAAGTGAAGTAGGAAAGGAAGGAAAGTGTAGGGCATCGGTGACTAAAATGAAAAAGGAATTCAGCAGAAGGATGTTAAAGGAGATTTCCCTTTGATATTCTCAAAGAGCATTTCATCTTCATCCTTACTCCAGCCATGAGAATATTCAGCGCCCTGTTCAAAGAAAGTCACATGCCACTTCCAGTTGCCGCATTAACTTAACGCGATGCTTTACTACAAAGGAGGAAGTGAGCAAGCGTTGGATTATATTTATTTTATTGGCTTAAGTAAGAATAATGTTTTTGTGGAAATCGGGCAAAAAAATGTTATATTTTCTGGTGATGACACATGTACATATGCTACGAAAACACATGTTGAATATTTGTTAGGTCAATCGATTTTTATTTCACTAACACTACCAGCAAGGAATTAGTATATGATGAGTAATTAAAAACGCATGAAGTTTTCTGAGCCATTCATCATTTTTCCAAGCAGCCTCATCATCATTTATATATGAATTAAACATGGGGCACTTCTACGTAATAAAATGTTCATATTTTGTTTTGCACACTTTGAAAGTCCATAAGATACAAACAATTGTCTACACGCTTGACATTTCAGCAATCCCGTTGCCACACCAGTTAGTGTTGAGAGTAAGGAATAATGTGATATATTGGGGAATCACGAGGCGCTTGGATGGCCAGCGGGATCTATCACCGAGGCTACACAAATTATGGGTTATTTCCACTGAAAAATTGCATTGTGTCATGCCATGTCAATAGAAAACCTGCACTTAAAACCTGCCAACAAAAATCACTCTTGTTACTACAATACAACATATAACTCACGTTAAGTTAATGGCCGACAAACCTTTCTCTTGTTTCGGTGAAGTAGAATTTGTGCCTCTTCTGAATTGACAAATTGACCACATTAAACACCTTGACCTTTTCATTAGACGAATTTACTGACTACTAAAATATGTAAAGTTTCACATAACAGCAGTAATAATATAAAGTCTACATCAATTCAGTTTCCAATTGTCAAGTTAATGTAGGCACATTTGTTTTTTGAAAGCTGGTTACAAAACTAGTAATTGTTTCTACTTTCTATCCTTACTGCACTCATATACTGTATGTAGTACACTAACTAAAAGAACTCTAAGAGAAGAAAGTTGAACGAAATTTTATAATGTGGCTGAAAAACAAAAGCAATGGTACTTTACTCGGTGTAAAAGATACTAGTGTTTGGTTTTGTTCTAGACATCAAAGTGGAGGCAAACATATACACACGGAGAGAGATCGCTGGACGGATGGGAGGGAATGAAAAGCAGGTTTCTGTTCCCCTGCAGGCACACAAAACTTAAATACCTACCTACGTACCTACTAAATACGTAACATTACTAGGGCTACATTTCTCCAAACGCATACAAACACGTAGATAAAAAGAAAGTCTGGATAACATCAGAGAGAGAGAGAGAAAGTACCACACTTGGAGCCACTTCTCTTTGTTTGTCTATCTTTTTCCGTTTTTACTCTCCTTATATTTCTTGCTCGTTCTCTAATTTTTCCTTTCCCCAGCGTCCAATTCACTTTCCATTTGAGAGCGACAACGTTAGTCGAAGCGAGAAAGTCAAGCGAACCACAACTGACATGAATGAAGAAAGAAATTAAAAAATGAATTCGTTTCATATAAAAAAATGTGCTGGCGCAGGAAGTGTACTGCTTTTGTGTCATCCAATGTGTCCAATAGAAGTAAAACATCCAACTTCCTCGCAAGCATATTCCAAAGAAAAGAGTCAATGGGGACGACATTCAGTAATGGTGGAGATGTAGACACACAATGGCACAATCAAAGGCAAACACGTTCATTATAACAAAAAGCAATAAGTGATGGTGATGCAATATCATTATTATTATTTTATTGCTATGATCATTTGAGCTGCTAAAGCGTAATAATGATCATGTTCGTATAAAAAATAATCAGCTTAGATGCACACGTCTCGTCTTTTTAATATTATTTGTACAGACGCAGCACCTCTTCTTGCCAACTAACTACCTATTGATATGGATGCACAACGAAAGGCTTAATGTCGGCTTCAACCTTCCAGTATTATGAAAGTGAAGGGGGTGTATTAAAGAGAGTGGACGTCGTTTGTATGTAACTGTGAAATCATTATGTTTGGCTACTCAAAAGAAGTGGCTCCCACAGTCTTAGGCACTTGTGTTTCTTCTGACTGCTTTTACATTTTGTACGCCTTGCGTGTAGACTTCAGTGGTGTAAGCAAGTAGATAATATTGCAATTACAGGCAGACGAATAGTTTTAAAAAGAAAGGAAAAGAAAAGTATGGAGAAAGTAATGGCTGTTAGAAAAACGATGAGCAAACACCTCCGATGTTCCTCGTAGGTAGATATTTTTTATTCATGTCAGATAGGAAAACACTAGCCATTTCACTCCGTTCTTTACACACTACACTCACACTTACACGAACAAATTCATTTATATGAATAGCTCCACGTACGTGCGTCCACCGTGATGTAACGAGATAAGCTGTCACACACTCAACATTAGTTTAGTTCTATTTGAGCATCGTCCATTCATTCAGGTTCACTAGTTACAATAAGTTTTTATTTCCAGAATTAAAACAGACGGTTGACGAGTTTTAAAAGTGAGCAAACATACATGAGTCATCTTTTCTACCAGAAATTGACAATTTATAATTGGTTCCATGAAGTCAATTCTATTTCTGTCCAGCGACTTTGCTTTATTAAAATTTACGCAACTTCATTCATTTCTTATTTATATGCACAATGAGAAAATGAAAGCTTATCCTGGAAGAAATCGACGTGGTCCTTGTAGAGAAACGTCTGCTCTACACCAGCAGTAATGAACCCAACACTGCGTAAAGCATTTCACTCAATTTATTCAATATCATGGTCGCCATCTTTATGGTTATTACTCGAACGCAATGAACAATGCTGGTAATTGCGTTGACTAAAATCTACGCGTTCTTCTGCTTACACAACGTAGCCCACTGCGTAAGACTGATTAAATGTACGTCGATGATAGTCGTTGTTGTGAATTAAGTCATATTAAATGCTGTCGTTCTCTTATTTGCATTCTAAGAAACTGCCTATCATGTCAAAATGATGTATGACTATGACGTACCTACATTCGTAGTTTGACAACTCCTGTTCGTGGTGAGAGTGAGACAAACACAACAGTGCAATATATTTTTGTTTTTGAAACATTAACAATGTAATAGTACTGTGGCTATACGTAGATGACTGCTTTCGATTCGTGGCAAAATTATAAAATATTAACGTTCCTTCTGCTTGTCGTGTTATGTTGTTAGCTTAAGACGACAGTTGCTTTTGCTCAGTCATCGATCCACCTCGATGTTTGAGTGAGCCGACTTATCCGAAAGAATTCCGGTTGCATTTAACCTTTTACTTTTGTCTTTTCTCCGAGCCTGCTTTTCTCGGAATGATTGAAAAGAGGAAAGTAGGTCGGAAAGAGACATTAATATCACAAACGAATAATAAAGCAGCGTTCAACTTCATGTCAATGTAAAACACATTCATACAGAGTGAAACATTTTGTTTTAAAAATCATGCTCATCCTACATGAATACCTGCGACGAACAAATTTTCCAAATTGTTCATTGTGAAAAATTAAAGATGGGTTTGCCGTCCGCTGCCTTGAAAACAAGTACTTAGTTTTTTTTCATTTTTACACGTTACTCGTCCTTTCTCCTGTGCATTAATAGATGAGTGCATTGTAGACGCTTGGCTAGTGATGGGGCTTCCAGGAAAATATACCTACCGCCAGAGAGCACTTCAAAGTGAGATGTTACAGAATGAATGATGAAAACACGCGAGGCGATCCATTGCCATGCTTTTTCTTTCAGCCAGCCAGTAGCAACAACCACCACGTGGGGCGATGGCCTTTAAATGAGTTTAATGTGGGTTTCCATTAAACATTAAATAAAATATACGTGTGTATGAAGCCTAATCTCACCATCTAACAAAAAAAACCGGATCGTGGGAGAGAAATCCAATAGAAATGCTAAAGCATGTATTGAGAATTGTACTTGGAATACAGGATTGTCGGATTGTCGCTTTCGCTATTAGAGTGTTGTGGCAAGTGCAAACTCCAACTAGCAATAAATTTTGTAAACGATTTGCATGATTTTATCTCTGCGTTTGCTCAAGGCAACTGACGCAGACACCACGACTACTCCAGTTAAAGCAGGTGGAGTAGTGCAGATAGCGAATAAAGAAAAGAGAAATAAAATAAATTGGTCTCAGTGTTTGCAATAAATGAAAAGTAAAAAAAAAACACTTGGACAAAAGAGCAGAGTTTTTTCCTTATCCTTTCTATCGCATATCTACGTACTGAAACACAAACTATAATAAATGATTGCGAGAGACTGGAAAATAGTACTTGGCTAAGTGCAAAGTGCAGACAACATATACAACAATATTGGTATGACAAATGTAATATATAAAATTTTATTACGCTAAAATCCGCACATTTCTTAGCCAGCTTACATAATTGATAAGTAACATGAGTCAATTAACTAACAAGGGCGCTAATGATATTGGGTCTGTTGATGACCGTAATCATTTTGCGTTATGCAAACTTCTTTCTCCCTTAATTGTGAATGGTAAATAAATCATCGTCTCGGTTTCAATTACTTCTTGTAATGGCGTATAACCGACAACGCAGACGGTAAATCTCGGTAAATGCGCGTCAAATCACATGGCTGCAAATGACTACAAGAAAGTGTTTTGCAGCGGTATGGAAATAAGAAACACGCAACAACGCCTCTTCGTATTGGGGGTGTTGATTTGTAGTTTCGGCGATACTAGTAAGTTTGCTTGTAAATTTTTATGGCTTCCCTGCTGACCAAAGTCAGGGTTTACACGTCACTCGGAAAATTACTTGTGTCTCCCTAGGCATTCCGTCTCTTCATTTGAACACGAAGACCTTGAGTTGTGAATTCTCTGAAAGAAACAGGGGGGATAAAGAAACAAAAAGAAAGCGTAGGAGACATCTTTTGGGATTCATATTTTTTTTAAAAAATATTCTTCTCTATCCAACAAAACAATCTCGCTGTGGCTACGTATCGCGCGAACCCTACCACCCAACACATTCCTAAGATCTTTCCAGACAAAACAATTTCATTTCTGCAAACTACTAGACCGTGGATTACCCTATTGCAGATACAAATTTTACACTCGATCCCTATACATGTAGTAATTTATATACGGACGAACAATTTCTAACACGCGCTGCAATAGTGAGATAAGGAGAATCATAAAGCTTTCAACAACTTTCAACCGATATGCATAGTTCAATCCAATTATAGTAGGGATCATGCAGGAAAACCAAACAGATTTCCTTGAAGATGATTGGCATCCTTCAAAGTACAGCAAAAATCAGTGCACGATAGACGAACATTAAGATGTGTGCTAATAAATTGAACCGCACAATCAGCATAAAAATAAGAGCCAATGTGAAAATGCACTACTGCTACGACATGCGACTTAAAGCAATAAAGAATGAAAATAAAACACTTTACCTGTTTGTTTTACGTGGCTCTGGCTCGTGTAACCGTCAAAGTCCAATTCTTGTAAAGATATGATCCTTACAGGATAATCAAAGATAGTCAATAATGACTAAAGGAATTTATGTTTTAAAAAACGAAGTTGAACTTAAGTCTAATTCGACTGTCTGTAAAAGTTTCAATTCATCGTCACAGATAAAATGTCATGTATCAATAAACATTTAACCGTCTCTCACGGAGAATTAATGTTTTCAATAAACCAAGTGGAACAGTTCGTGCGTTGAAAAGAATTTTTTTCTTAACACGCGATTTAACTTCACTGAAGATGAGAAATGGCACGAAAGGAGAGAGAATGGCCCGGAGGGAGTCTGCAAAAAAGGTTGATGAGCTCAAAGAATATATGTTAGTAGTTGAAGGTGTTACGTTGCTCGATATTTTCTCCTTTCGACTAGCTCAACTCGTAAATCTTGTAAGAATAATCCTGTCTTGTTTGAATATGTCGCCAAATGTCAAGCATAGTTATTGGAACAAGAATTAAGTTCGATCAATTTAACCTGTTGTTAGTTTAGAAGTAGGTGGTGAAGTGACTACGATTGATGAAGAAGCACTTTTTTATTTCCTTTAAAATGTTCTATAATATCTCTAGATACTTTATCGAGTTCAACGAATAGAGCAATAAAAATTGTGCTGCCGGAAGGAATAAATGTGTCACTCTACCTTTAGTCCAAACTAAGAATGATTACTTTACATATATATATGATTTCGAGCACAGTTTTTAATTTTCGTTCATTTCAACTTCAATTTTCATTCACATTCATTTCGATTAAAAATCAGTTTGAGTTTCTGCTTTTTTAAACTGTCCAAACCAAGCCATTTCTCACGTGATGAATGAAAAAATGAGTTCGTACGCACACACACTTCGTTTTGTTTTAGTTTCGAGGACGTACTTTAAAAAGCGCTCAGTTGCTAATTTCTCCTCTGTTTGCTTTATTATGTGTGCAAGGAAAGGAACATGCACACACAATCATGCACACAAAATAATGAGCCATAAAACGAGAAAACCGTTCACGTCGTCAAAATTCACTTGGAAAACCACTTTGGCAATATAAAGAAAAACACCTACATAGTTGCAATATTAACATGAACTGAGAGACTCTCAAATGAACTAGTCTGGTTGACAACGAGACTTTGCTTTCTGGAGATGTTCTCTGCAAAAATTGAATGACTGTGATGGTGGTGCTCTACAGAAAATTGAATTATCTTTTAATGAAGGAAACAGATTGTAAGTAGCTCACTTATTTTCAAGTTTCTCTCAATTTTTTCCCTTTCCCTTGGTATAAAAAACTGGAAACCTGTAAATTACTAAAAATGATGGGGGCGAATTACGGTAGTATAGCAGTAGGACGACGACAATAGAGACGACGTTATGTTTACTGGTGATATGACAAGTCGAAGTTCGACATAAATTCTTCTGTTCGTTCTGTTTCTAGTTGAGAACTTCAGCGTGCTGGATTTGGGAGATGCGTGTGACCGTCCGTGTGTGTAAGTGATTGCTGAATGTGTGAGGGAAGAGAGGAGGCAAAGATAGACTTTGTTTGGTAGGCATGGCTGGATAGAGCAGAAAGCGAGAGTTGTGTTGTAGTGAGCGAACCAGTTAGGGAAAGCAAACTCTCTCAGCGTGTGCTGTTTGTATGCACACCAGTGGAAATTCTTGGAAAGAGAAGGTCTCCTATTCTGCTGCTCTTGCCATCATTATTGCATTGCAACTATTCCATTTACTGCGTTCCATATCTAATACTCTGTGGTGTTCTCGCTTTTGCCTCCTGTGCTTCCATCCATTCTCCTTTTTTCTTCTGGCTTTCCAAACCAGCTTTCTTATACGTTTTGCGTCCTTTTCCGTCTCTTCTGAAAAAGCAACTTTACTCCCTCAACACACACGCTTTCGCATGCCTTCTCCATTCTAGTCGATGAAATAAAATGGTAAAGCACACAAGCGGTCCTTCTGCTCTCTTTGTACGTCTCCCTCCTCTCCTTTTTCTCCTTCAGCGTGCAGCGGACCTAACTTGTGGGTAGGTAGTGAGGAGCGAGAGTTTCAATTCAATGCAATGAAGCCCAGAAGCCTGAAGAGAAAGTCTTTTCTCTCTCGCGCTCACTTGTGCAACGTAGAACTGGAGCAAAAGGAAAGCAAGGGAAAGGCAAGGCGCACACACAGGCTTCTTCTTCTAAACTTGTTCATCAACTGTTGTCTCTTTGCCCTCTTGGTAAAATGGCGAAAAAAAATCAATAGCATACATGTCTCTCTGTTGTTGTTGTACGTAAGGAAGCAGAAATAGGAGAGTGGTAATAGGAAAACTTCGCTCTTTCTCTCTCTCTCTCTCTCTCCCAGAACTTAACTCTCTGCTACCACTGGCAATAGTTACTGAAAACATACATGATATTCCCGTTCTCCCTGGCGATAAATGCCCTTTTCTCTCTGCATATAAACACACAATGTGCTGTTATGTTGGAACAGTCAGTTGGTTACTTTTGGTTAGCTTTAAGCGAAAAAGGGAAAAAATGTTGACGCGGTTATATTGCGAATAGAATAAGAATTTTACTACTATATAGGACTGAATAAGTAAGACGATGACTGTATCGCATTTCACTCTTTATACAACGGTGGTTGACGTTAAATGAATATACGACGATCCGTGGAAAGCACTGTTTTCTAAGAAGGAAGACTGAGGAGACGGGAAGAAGTGAGAAAAAGAAAGCATGTTGAATGATCGCATATTATAGTGGATTTTACGGCTGTATACACATCTATTACAAGTTGCACTTGAATACATTGGTGAACTACACAGAGAAAGCTTCCATTTACGTAGAGGTGGTTTCGTTTCCTTTGGAGAAGGATGTCATTCAAAAGGTATTCATACATATAATAACAGTGTTTCCACTATCTGCATAACTATGATATTACGTCTTTTATGTTATGTATTTTTTTCGATATCACTTTTTCCCCTTTATCTTTTCTTTCTTTTCCCCTTTTTCACTTTTAGCATGGAATAACTTGTTCTGCTCGTTGTGTTCTTATAATATGAGTTCCGTTTTGCTGTCTCAAAAGCCAGCACTCGACATGAAATAAGACGAAGTGAAGAACTTTTCTAAAAGTGAAAGCTATACACATACATTTTAGCGTCCGTGATGCGGCAGTCCTTGCGCTCCTGTGTCTATTGCACAATGCCATAAAGTGGTAAAATAAGAAAGAAACAGAAAAATAGAAGCCGGTGTGTAATACACGCTTGGCTGTAAATATAGAACCACAACTACAACACACATTTGAAAATCGTCGCAGTCAATGTTTAATCGTTTTTTTAAATCAAAACGTTCTACGGTTCTACCTTGTTGCTTTCGTTATCCGATGACAACTGGTTTTGACTAATTATTATGAACAATTCCCAAAAATCTCTATGGTAGAATGTGCAAAAATTTCTGATGAAATTCTAAGTTACGTGCTAATTGAATATGATAACTCTTTCATTATTAATTTCGTTCTCAACATAATGTGAAGATGACGGACGCTGTTTCCACTCTAAATACGGTTAACTCAAAAGTGTCGAAACTTACACCTTTTGTTTCTGCAGAATTTGTTTTATTTTGCTGATACATCCAATAAGTCCCCTTTATACTTAGTCAGAATAAACTACGAAATTATTCGACGTTTTTGTGTATAACGCAAAGAGTTGGATTTTGAGGTAGCTGTATTATTGTATAGCATATAAACACAAAAATAGCACTTCGGTTAATATGCGTTACATCAAAATGATATATGATTACACTTATGATATGATTCGTAGAATAACTACAATACAACACATTAGTTGTCGTAATTAAGGGTTAAGTAACTATGTTTTTTAAATATCATGAAAGGATTGCATAACATAAGCAAATTAGGTAATTAATCGATGATCCATTAATTACAAAATACTTTTGTCCAGTTGTGACGAGCATTGAATCGTTGTGTAAATTTGCTGTCGTCATTCACACATTACGAAAGTTAGTAGAAGGAGCATTGACAGAAAGGCGAACATGAAGAGTCAGGTAAGTTGAATTGTGTTAGTTGCAAAATAGAATAAAAGGACAGGTCTGGATTAAAGGAGAAAAGAAAGAGAGTCGAGGGAAGAGACACATTTGCGAACGGAACTGTATTTACGAAATATGAGCGAATTGAAGTAGTTTTCACTCTGCAAGGGAAATTGTGAACCGCAACGTTCATCACATTGCTTCCCAGTTCTCCGTACACGAACAACTGGCTCTGATGAGAGAGAAGCGAGCAGGAATAAAGAGAGACGAACAGTTTGTGTGTCAGCGTATGAGAAGAAGAAGCAGCAGGCTTGTCAGGTCACGGAGTATGCATATGAATTTCACTTTTACCTAAAATAATATAAACACATTTTTATATAATTTCAGACGCGTAGAACCGACACCATTTTAAATTCGCATATAGGCACGTACCTATGAATTTGTCGGTTCACGTAGAAAACGAGGAAATTCCTATAGAAGTTAGCCGAGCTGCTCTGCTGCTCTCGAATATTTCTCCTTGTTATTATGGATATGACTATGATGAGCATGGCTTGGCTTGGACACCTAACGAAGGTATTTTAAAATGAGTCGTTCCAAACAGAGAATGAAAGAATGAAGATGATGGCTAAACTTTCCTTCGCCTGCTGTTGGTCTTATTGTGGTGAAAGCAAAATATTTGGAAGGCTTCATTGGCTTTGCTTCATGAATACACCCAGCCAGCAATAGCCTGCCAAAGAAAGAGACTATCAACTATCAATGTGTTTTATGTCGTATGCTTATATTTTCATTTCAGAAAAACTCACATCTCCTTCGCAGGCTTGCATGGAACGACTGCAGTCATTTTATTTCTCGTACAACCGATTATTCCAGGAAAAGATCGTACCTCAAAACTTTTTAAGACATCCATTTGGATGTATCTCGTAGAAATGGATATTAGACATGGATTTTTTGGTTTTGCAGGCTGCTACGAGCAACGAGTAAGGGGACAACGATGATGATGATGACGATGACTATAATAAATAATGACGATCATACAATCAGACGCAATGGGGATGGCAAAAAAGTAAAAGGCATGCAGAAGGTCTGCATTATTACTTTTAGATACCTACGGCTTTGCATTGTTTTCGAAGGTTGTATGTATCTGTAATTTTCCATTTTTAAAACTTTTTCCCGCTTTGAACTGCACAAATGCAGCAAACCAAAAAAAATATTAGTTCAAGTTTAGCAAATAGAGCCATGCTCGTTCATCGTTCCCTCTAGACACGGTTGTACTCATTGGAAATGAAAATATTGCCCAGCTCGCTCCATTCTCTTCCCCTCTCTGAGTCACTACTTTTAAAACCTTCAACCAGAACTTCACTCGTGTAGTCAATAGGTTTGTGCACACCTTAAAAAGATAGATGAAAACGGTAGCGGTTTTCCTAGGTATGAGTCGTTGTGTGGAAGAAAGCATGGCTTTTATTCCAGAGGAAAATTGGTGCTTAGGTGAAAGAAACGCTTTAGCGTTCTCCAGTTTCATGCAATCATTACTCCTATTATTGTTATTATTGCTACTACTTCACCTAGTCTCTTTCTCTGGCTGCCTTGAATGTTGCCACTCACTTCCATAGTCCCATTCCTTCTCTTTTCTAACAGTTACTTTTGGGAGAGTCACCAGAGAAATGACAAAGTTGTTCAAAGAAAGACACTAGCGAAGTAAATGAACAGACTAAAGCGTTTTAATAACAATGCCTACCAAATATCTGCTGCATGCATAAATATATGTATGTATTTCATAAAAATTCAATGTGCAAAGTGAAGTGAGAGAAAAAGAAAAAAATGAAGTGCTTTTGTATTTGTTCACATTTATAACGACAAGGGAATATGGTGGCAAGCACCCATTTGGTTTGGTTGACTCGAACTGGAAGCAAGAAAGCGTAAGAAAAAGTCTTGTATGTACGCTCGTCATGAGACACTTGAACGAACTTGCTGGAATAGTGAAGATGCAAAATGTGTGAAACGGAAATGATGAAAAGTATGAAGAAATCAAGGAAACGGAGTCTACTCTTGCTCAGGGCAGAATGATACGATTCAACTCTGTGGGTGAAAGATGGGAATGCTTGACACGAAGTCTTCATCCAACAACGACAATGACAAAGCTGTCAATGGTATTACCATGAGCGTTTACCAAGTATAAAAATTAAAGAAGACGTAGACAAGGATGCATGAAAAACTTGTCGCATCACATGACTATCTATTTATAAACACGCCATTTTTCTTCCTCAACAGGATATAAATTTGACCGTGTGTCATGCTCCGCCGTACGCTCTTTGCTGGCCCAAAATCGATGGTGAAATATGGTTTGGGGTCGCATTACTTACATTGCAATATCGTGTAGAACGTGGTACATCTCCATTTGGTGGCCGCGAACGAGTGAGTGAATCCAGTTACGATCAAAATATGTTTTCATTTTTTATTTCATGATCTAATTGTAAGAAATAGAGAGAGAATGGGAGCGCAATGGGACATCATCTCACATCGAGATAGGTCACAACGGTAAAGTGGAGCGAGCAGCACACTGGCAGAACATCAGTGATTTCTTTTTATTCATCCATGTGGAGCTTTATTGTGAATGAGAATCTTTTTATGGCTGGAGAGGAAGAAAAAATAGTTTGGGAAAACGACGACAGCAGAATGACTTAAAAAATGGGCGAAGAACAGGAAATAGAGAAAACAATGATTTCCTTTACTTAGACTTTTCTAGTTTTTTTGCACAAAAAAACAACATGTTTTTGCCAGTGAGATCGACTCGGCCAATTTTTTTATGGGTGGAACATTTGTCCAATATACATTGGCACTGATCAGCCCATAACCGAAAAACGTCGATAAAACACCCCGATAAAGTGGTTCATGAAAAACAAACCTTTTTAAAAGTTAAATTTATACAAATTATGTTTATTTAGTTGAGGCTGTCATCGAACCAAAGAAAATACAAATTCAAGGACTGCTCACCCAAATTTGACCAAAAGATTTTTGAGGTACATCATCTACATGTTTTGAAGATACTGGAACCATCGTTAGAAAAATAAGCATCTTTGATCCAGTTGGTGAAATTCTCACTCTAAATATGCATCTCTTTATTTTAATTTGCCTATTACGAAAGACTGTAGAAAATGGAACAAGCTTGGTTGCCTTATGCGCATCAGCCACATTTTTAAATTGGGCTTTCAAATTGATGGTAAGGATCAGCATAACATATTTCGGTATGGATGACTAGATCTACAATTTAAAGAACATCACCATTTTGTGTAAGCTATTTACCCACAGGACTTTCATACGAGACAGCAATCAGTAGTCGACCATTTTTGGTTAAAGTAAATGGATGGATGAAGAAAGAGACAGAGCGGGGGAGAGAGAGGCAGTTTGTTGAGTGAGCGTGTAGAGACTCGGTGTGCCTGCTATGTCCGACATTCAGATTTATCCATCGCAATTTCCTTCCGCTGTACCTTCCTAAATTATGCCTACTAAAGCAACGCCGAGTACACGGAGCCGTAGGCTGTAGTACAGGAAATTTATGCTCTCCTTGTCTTATTCATACATGAGATTCAAACCACCTTTCTTCCTAGAGTCTTCCTCTCTCGTGGTATGAATCAGAATTTCAGGTTATTTACCAAGTTTAGAGCTTTGTCATTATAAGGAAACGCGGAGAGAAAAGAAGAGTGGGAAAAAGGGGAAAAGTTATTTCGTGGTCAATAATACAGCGCTCCACGGTGTTGTATATTCCTTGTTTACTCCTCGCCGGTGTTCAGTGTTCCTTCCACAAAGCCTGTCTGACTGTCACAAAAGGAAACAAAGTCGTAGAATGGGAAACTGTTATTGTTATTTCGTGGCGGTTAGACGGATCAAGAAAATGCAAACGAAAAACCGTGCAATCTCATTTTTACTACGTTGAGCCTTTACAGAGTTTAATCTACTTCGGGAAACAATGTAAACCCTTTACAGGTGGCCGTCATAATTCCATTTTCATAATTGACAATCTTCAGGAAACATTTTCCACAAGTCGTATCTTACTGAGAGCCATTTTTAATAATAAATTTTGAATGGCGCTAAATAGCAAATGTTTTATGCTTTGCAGAATAATGTGACATTATTATTTTGTAGAAACTGTTGCTATTGTAGATACATAATCTCTAATGTTAACTGAAAATCCTGAAAAATGCATTAAATCCATTTAGATTTCTGTTGATTCTTTGTAATAAATGGTACTCGTGAAATTTTCATGAGCAAAACTTCCTGAAATTTCCCTTATCTAAAAAGGAATTCGAACTAATGTCTGTATGCTGCAAACTACGAAATTATAATGATGACGTAGGTTGTATAAATAAGAATAAAATGAAAAGAAATGCATAAATGTATTATTAATTTACATAGCTGTGTGCTTCTATTTTGTATCGTTTGCTGCATAATTAGTAATATGCCAGATTTAGGTATTTATTTACGTGTAGCAAACATTCTGTTGGAGTAGCGAGATAAAACATTTTCCCTCTTGTATGCTATCGCGAACAACTTGAGCTGAGCGTAGTGGCCGCCGTCCCCTTTCAATGGTCCAATTTACAATTTTTTAAATGGATTTTTTCAGGTTTGTAGCTGAAAGACTAGTGAACGAACGAATGGAAAAGTGGAAGAAAACGGCGCGATCGTGGGCAGAGTCTAGTAAATAGTTGTTTTTGGAGGTACTCACTGCGTTCCTTAGACTTGGAGACCTATTTGGCAGGGAATGTTTGGCAGTTGGTCGTAAATTTATATGAAACCGACAGGTCTCTACTACTTTCGAATGGAATGTAATGTGCAATACATTTATTCTCTTGCTGTGCCTGCAATTTCTCTGCCTCTTTCTCTGGCTGTCTCATTCGCTAGAAATGACTTGTGGGTCGTTTGCTTTCTCCTGCTTCCTCTCTGGTAATCTACAAGTACACATATGTGAAAGAGATTGAACGGGAACAGCACTTAAGCTGGCAACGAGGCAAGCAGCCTTCCTCCGTACCTACGCGCATTTACTCTCATGCGCGAAACACATCATCGACTTCGGCTGAAGACGTCATCAGATGTGGGCTTCGTTCACCCTGCGAGGTGTACATTTCCGTTTCACATTCTTTCTTATCATCAAACATATACATTTTTTTCTGGGGTAAAACGCAAGGTGGCAAAGCTGCCGAGATGAAACAAGCCAGAACCTATAATACCAAGGGCTTTGTGTCAGCTTGATAGAATGCTTGAAATAAAATCTTTTAAAATGAATGTAAACACAGGAAATCCGTATTCAACAACTTTCTTGTAAAGAGTCGAATGTCCAAAGTTTGCTCCAGCAGCACACTTCTTTCGGGAGGACTTCAAGAATGGAGGAAAACGAGAGATAGTAGAGGAGTTTAGGACGGATTGTCAGTCGTCCTACCAATGTTACGTCGTAAGTTGGTCCACACTCTACGAAGCGCCCACGACCAAGGTAGCGACGTCATCACTCTATGCAGTGGAGGAATGCTAGGCACATGGTTTCAAGACCACTAAAAAACCTAAGCAAACAAGCCTGAACTTGAAATGTCACGCCTTGACTTGCAAGTTCCTACAAACGGTTCAACTAGACTTAACTTATAAGTGTCCAAATAAATAATAACGGTAATTCTGTACTGGATCAATGCTAAATTGATCCGTTTTGTATTAAACAAGCCATATAAAAATCCATAAAAAAAACTTCTGGCTTCCGCTGACAAATTGAACGGCATAAAACAATGCTCCGGGATAGTTTTACTATTTGGGTTTGACATTAGCATTGAAAGGAAACCTTAATCATGGGCACGATAGTGGAACTCGGGTTCGTAAGAGGCTTAAAAATTCTGATAGTAACATTTTCATGACACGAGCTAATGCTTATCAGGCGAGTCGACGCGATGGTTTTGGTTATCACACTACACATCATCGTCAACACCCGACAAATATTACTTCACTTGTATGTGTAAGTAAATCATCTGCATTGGAAATACGTGGCGTGGCAGCTTTGTTGATATTGGTTGTGATGGAATAGTACTGGATTTACATTTAACTGTATGCAAAGTGGTGAGGTTTGTCTTGAAGATAATCGTTGATGGCACGAAAACACGCGAAATTGTTTCCGCTTAATAATTAACAATAAATAAATTGCTTCGTGAAATTTTAACAGACAATCTTTCAATCTGAATCAAATATCAGACTAAGGAAAGGTCTAGATATATATTTTCGTAATTTAGGATTTTCATTTAAAGATGCACACTGGTCGTTAATGCGATTTTCTTGGCCATTTGGATTTTAGAAGGATCACATTGGGTTTCCAGTACAAGGAAATACAATTTCTTTAAGTCCACATGTGCATAGTAAACCTGTAGGCGAGTCACGAATTTGGAGTTAAAATTCATGAGATGTAAGCTGGCAGTTTATTGAAAGACTAAAGGTCACGTTCATTTTAATTTTAAGGTATTGGTTTTCCGTTTTGGTAATTGCTCTTTTCAGTGCCATTCCAGTCCTTTTGCGAAATCCCTCAAAGCATGCAAAACGCTTCCTTAATTAACATTTACGGCGCACTATTTTCATCGCTGCTTTAATTTGAGTGATCACCTTTAGGCACGGTACATGTTATGCATATCGGAAAAGCGCAAGGGTGATCGTTATTTCCAGCACTGGGGGAAAATTAGACAAATGAAAAGTCCATCGTTGTTACAGATTATCAACGTGATCAAATGGAAGTGTGAATAAGTTACGTTACCCTTTGTGAATATCAGCTATTCATTTACACTCCAGTCTAGTACGATACTTTAATGTGCATAGCACGTACTTACAGGTCTTTTGAACAAATGAAAATAAAAGCGACATTAAAGGAATGAAACAAAATATTATGTACAATGCCTTCTCATGTTTAGAACTTCGAACAAAGTGGATAGAATTGAAAAGAAGCTTCGTGTGTGACCTTGAGCACACAACATCCCAGAAGGATTAAAAGTGGTTGAGAAGCTGCACAATCTGTTTCAAGCACAAAAAGCCGTAACCTAATGAAAGAAAATTATTACAGTGTATTTTAGTGTTCACTGTTCATGGTTTATAGACATCTCACCTTACCTTGCGATAAGTATAACGATACAGAAATAAAGATTAGTTGCACACTGTTCAAACGACTAGGTTTTTCGATAAATGCGCTTTAGCTTGAAGTTGTCCAGAGGGATATACCAAGTGCACTTTAAATAAGTGAAACAGAAACGTTTGAATACATGGAGTCTGTACGCACGCATGAAATATATTTGGCAATATATGATATGGAAGTGAAGGGTGTTAACTGTGTTAACTTGGTTAAAGTAAGACTGCACACAAGTTTTTCTGGATGCTGAACTTGAGCCGATGATAAGGTCAACCGTCAACTCATTCATCACGTGAGATCATAATATAATGGAATGAAAGCAATAAAAGTCGATTGGGTTGGATGGACAGTTGTTTTCCATGGTGCATTAAATGGATAGCGTACGAAAGTATGTTTGACGATGATGATATGATAACTTGCATTATAACAATGCTAGGCTAAAATATTACGCGACATGACAAGTACTGAGCATATAATGCAGCTGATACGATTAAGTAAATAACAATTTTGGCAGCTGGATGAGCTGACATGCGGATTGGGACAGCGACTCTGTTTTTCATTTCACTTTATGATTCTGTCACCACAGTCAGCGAGAGAAGTATGAAAGGATTCATTAAATTTTGCCATTAGCATCCAAATTTCTCCGTGGAAATTCTCCCGACTAATAACTGCCACAAACCAAACCAAATATTTAGTTGATATTTCGCACAGAGTTGCGATTTAATTGTGCCAGTTTCTGTGCAAAATGTGGCGTGTCAGAAATAAAACATTTAGTTTGATTAGCAATAATATCTGTTGCAAAGAGACAAGAGTATCTCGGTAAGAATTATTTATTAAAACGCAAAAATAATCCATCGTTCGTAGCACACCACAATATTTTTACCTACATACATAACAAGCACGTGTAATATAGCAATATATTTTTTCCTGGAGAAAAATATTGTGCGCGGCAAACCAATATTAGCAAATTAAGTTTTTCTCCGCAAAAATGCCAGTCATCTTATATAAACATTTTGCTATCTACTTTAAAACAAAGGCCGCAGGTATGTTTCAAGTCCACGGGCATAAGTCGCCTTCCCAAACCGGGAAAGCAGAGCTACCTGAGTATTCCTGGAGAAGCTCCGCTAGTCGGAATTACAGTTGGTAACTTAGTGGATAGATGTGCTGCTAGCTTTCCAGACTCACCGGCGATAGTCGTTTCAACGCCGACCGAAACTCGGAGAAATTATCAAGAACTGAAAAAAGAGGTCAGCACATTTCATCCAACGTTATTACTTAGCAATGATTTTATGAGCTAGCAATAAACTTCCACTTCATTGTTCTTTTCTATGCGTAGGTTGATAGTTTGGCTGCTGGATTTTTAAAAATCGGTCTACAAAAGGGCGACCGGTTAGGAATTTGGGGCCCTAACAGTTACGAATGGTACTTGACATTTTTGGCTGCCATGAAGTGTGGCTTGATATTGGTAAACATGCCTAGACTAATTCATAGTCTGAATTAAATGGCTTGCCTAAATAATATTTTAATTTTGAAAACGTTTTTAAAGGTTCACATTAATCCAGCATATCAAACCCGCGAATTACTTTACTGCCTTAATAAGGTTGGGGTCAAATGTATGGTCCTTGCAGAACCATTTAAAAAATCCAACTATTACGAAATGATGGTACAAACTTGCCCCGAAATAGCTAATTCCGATCCGGGTAAGATCCAGACAAAGTCCGCTCCCAGTCTCACTACTGTAATTACCATCCCCTCCACTCAACAAAGGTATTCCTAATACTGAAATACAATCTTTTCTTTGTAATATTCCATCACAAATAAACTCAAGTTTATTCAATCATCACCCAGAGGAGCATTTACGCTTGAAGAAATTCTTCATAAAGGATCCTCCAGCGATTCTCTAACAATGTTGGAAGCTGCTGAAAAACCAATACAATTCGACGACGTTTGTAATATCCAGTTCACGTCAGGAACAACAGGAAACCCAAAGGGTGTCATGCTTTCACATCACAATTTAGTTAACAATGGATTATTCATCAAAAACAGATTCGGCTACAACGAAAAGGTATGCGGTACAGGATGTTCCAATATTTCACTTCCTGAGTTCAATTTTCCATTCATTTCGCTTCATTCTCTCGTGTTTGTTTATTCACACTTTAGGATAAGTTGTGTCTCACAGTTCCTTTGTTCCATTGCTTCGGATGCGTTGTCGGTGGCTTAGCAGCTATCCACGCCGGAGCAGGCATAGTTCTCCCTTCTCCTGGATTTTCACCGTTGGATGCTTTGAAATCCATTGAAAAGGAAAAGTACGAATTAAATGCGGGGTGAATATGTAAATGACTGTAAAAGCTTGATGAGATTTACAAAAACTATTTTTGGTAGATGTACTGCGGTGTATGGTACTCCAACCATGCACATAGACGTTATCCATGCACCAGGGTTTGAAAAATACAACGTTAGTTCGTTAACGCGGGCAGTTACTGCTGGGTCAATCTGTCCTGAGGAACTTATTCGAAAAATGAAGGAAAAATACACCGTGGAAAGTGTTTCAGTATGACCCAATGATAATTGCACGAAATATTAATTTTATATTAATGATTAATTTCAACACTTTAATTGGTAGTTGTTTTTGATTTTGTAAAAACGATGAAATTCAATGATAGAGTTGCTACGGTCTAACTGAAACGAGTCCAGTATTCTTTCAAAGTTTGCCCGATGACACTGACCAGTTAAGAGCAGAAACTGTCGGCTATCCGTTAGAACAAATAGAGGTATGCAATGCAACAATCCAACGTGTTTTACAAAAAAATGTGGTAAAATTGCTAACTAAGACATTGTAAGTCCTGTTCTATTGTGGACAGGTGAAAATTGTTGACACAGAAGGAAAAGTTGTTGACATTGGTCAGCAAGGAGAAATGTGTGTTCGTGGCTATGTTGTGATGAAAGGTTACTGGGAGGACCCAGAGAAAACGGCCGAAGCCATTGATGGATCTCGTTGGTTCCACACTGGGTAGAATTTAATGCTCTTATAGTTTTTTTTAAAACTGTTTTTTGTTCTACTATTGTACGTATTTTATTCAGGGACCTTTTCATCATGAATGAGACTGGTCATGCCAGGATTGTGGGAAGATTAAAAGACATGATTATTCGTGGAGGAGAAAACATTTATCCCCGAGAAATCGAAGACTTTTTCCATACTCATCCAAACGTTCAAGAAGCACAGGTTTTTTCCGTGCCAGATTTTCGAATGGGAGAGGAGGTTTGCATCTGGATTAAATTGAAAGAAGGTGCACAACTGACAGTGGACGAATTAAAAACCTTCTGCAAGGGCAAGGTAGTATTGCGTTTTAATTTTTGATGAGTTTTCTTAGTTCTTTCTTGACAGCTAATAACTCAATTATCTTTTCAGATTGCCCACTACAAGGTTCCAAGGCATATGAAATTTGTCGATGAATATCCCTTAACAACGTCTGGAAAAATACAAAAATTTAAAATGAGGGAAGAAATGATGAAGGAGCTAAACATCAAAACGTAGACGCAACATTGATTTAAAATTAATTTGCCGACTTGAAAATCTATTACACTGTGTAAATTTATTTTAATTATTGAGTCATTATTTACACTACACATACGATTTTCATGATCATTTTCCCCCAAACTCGTCCTCCGTTTTCAATTTGCAAATGTTTTAGTCATTAAATCAATAATACAAATAATCGAGTTAGTTCTAAATAAGAAATTTATTTATTTTCAACATGGTAAAAGTACAAAAGTCAGTGCGTCATTGAAAAGTCTTTTTAATCAAGAGTACAGGAGCCCAGCGGTGGGAAAGAAGTTTCATTGAATTCTCCTTGATGGATTTCCAAGTGTTTGTAGGAAGAAAGGACTAGATCAGTCGTGCAAAGAGTAGCAAGCAAGAAAGCACGGCGGAACACACAATAAAATGCGGCTCGTATCCCGCTGAACACACACAATAAAAATCCTGTAAAACCGGACAAATGTCTAACGTTTCAAAGAGCAATATTGAGTAATGAAGAAAATCACTGCGAGCAGTGCTTTCCAATGACGAATTTAACGCCAACGCGCTTTCACGAAACACAATGAATGAAGGTGGCCATAAAATAATAAATGGCTCAAGGATGCCTGTTCGCGGAACTCATCACTCTTCTCATTAAAAACTGTCACAAAAGCGGCTACTTAGACTTGCCTGAAGATAAGAGTAATTCTTAAAACCACCATTTTATTTGTCTGACGTTAAAAGCAAGGAGCATGACATAAAATGCATTCAGCTTTCACCATTGTTTAAATCCCATTACCGCCATTATCCTTCCGCCTACGAGTTTGCTTTGTGTCCATCTCAGATATTTGAGCAATCAAACCATCCATCCGCACAGTACTACTATGATTAGAAACATTAGAGGAAATTATTGCTAACGTGGGATTATTATTGAGACCGTTTTTGTCTGCATAACTTCTGCAAATCTAAAACCCATGACAAAAAAGAGCAAAGAAAACAAAATCAGCGCCGCCTCTTTTCACCGAGAAGTTCCCTGCTGTGTGCTCTCCATTTCCATACACTCGTGTTATATTATGAGTGCGAGGAAATGAAAGCACAATGATGTTTACGTTTTGTAGACGGTTGTAAACAAAGAAATTCACGCAACAAGAACAACCCCTCTGTTGCAAAATATCAGTAAAGAAATGTGAATGTATGTGGATCAACAGAATTATATTTTATTAAAGAACAGCACTGAAAATTGAAACAAGTGTTTTATGATTTCACTTTCACTATTAACAGAAAATATCAGAAAAACAATGTTATGACTTTTTCAAGAAATGACTAACTCAATCATCCATGCATTCTTAAATTTGCATTTCCATTGAAACAGGCTGCCATTCTGCGTGTGCCCATTTGCACACTGCACCATATTCTGGCGTGATTTCAAACAGGGTACGATTTGGATGTAATAAGTAAAATAACGTAATCATTATAAATAATATGATTATATATTGAAACCAATATATGTGTATAAGACATGCCTCCATAGTAGCAGATTGTCGAAAAGAAAAGTTTTCTTTAGGAGAAACCTAAAGTGGCAACTTTCCGTTTTCGTGTTGTGTACTTACGTCAACTTTTGATTCTGGGTCAATGGTAAAAGTAGGACTCGACTCGACTTCGACTTGGCATCTTGAAAAGTTCAAAAGGAACCTGACCAGTCAAGTCAACCCAGTCACTACATAGGGTATTGTGACAAGTAGAAGAATTGTAATATAATATTATGAGAGTATATAACAAGTGGACCACCAGGACAATCCATTAATTCAAGTCAAGTCGAGCCACACTATAGAATGTAAAATAATGCATTCTGCAAGTCATTAGGTATAGTGAATAGGAAAAGTCTGACTGGACGTCGGAATGAAAATGAAGCCAGTGGAAAAGTCAGAGGAGCGATCTCTGTAGAAAGAAGTGAATAAAATATTGGCGTGAGCCACGTCACTATAAAATACACCTCATTTTCTTCCAGGAAAGCATTACACATTGCATTATTGTATACATGAATGCATGATGTATGCGTTTGACCACAGAAAGGTGTTAACGTTTTTTAAGGATTTAGTTCAGGCGAAGTAACAATGGCTTAGTGCACCTTTTCTAAACCCCGTCTCGTTGAATGCAAGTAAAAGCCTGCATGCAATTGTTCAGAGACGTTACAAAGCCGTTTCGCCAGGTGAAGTATGTAAAGAAACACTGGTAGTTCTGACCAGTCAGTCTTACTTTGGTCATTGTTTGGACCACTGTTTCACATTCGCCAGTGACTTGCTCGACACAACCGCTGTTGATTTCTCACACAATTTTAGTCTACTCACCATGAACAGATTTTTTTTATGAAGAAATGCCGGTATGCGTGTGCCTATCCTACTTTTACTACCTGTACATTTCCTCTTCCTCTAATTACCTTGCATGACTTTACTCGCCAAAAGCGAGAAATGTTCCAATTTCGTCAGTAGTGATGTTGGTACTCCATGTGGATGTGTCTGTTCATTATTTACACTTTATGGGAAACGAAACAACCCCATATGAAAATTAGCATATTATTGGTTAGATAGGGATAAATTTAAAAATGAAACCGGAGTACACAAAAAACGTCTTTCAGTCTTCTTAAAAAAATTGTGATTCATTTTAAATTGTTAAATCAGTGACAAATTCAAAAATCATCAACATGGCAAACAATCCGATGGATTTTCCTAAATCCAAAATTCCTGTCCCTGAGTCTCCATATTTAAATACATCCCGGTCAGGCTACTTGGCTGACCTCAGTGACCAAGTGTTTTTCGATGAAAATGTGCCTACTCCTGTCGATCCTCTTACAAAGCGACCAAAATCCCCTCCATACAGTTACGGGCCACCGGGAATTTTACACGATCCCAATTCAGTTGCCGCACCCTCGGGATCTCCACATGGAAGAAAGAGTCGACGAAGAAGGCCTCCTGATATTACTGCAACAGAATACGTCGACTCTAGACTCGAAGAACTGCTGGGTCCAAGTGGCATCGATGTGGACGATCCAGTTGATGATATTCTAATTGATTCAATAACAAGGAGAGGGTCTCGCGAATTCTATCGTGACTCCAGCGACCCACTCAGTTATCATGGAAGGTATTCTGACAGAACTCCTAGAACTCCTAAAAAGCGGTCAAGCCCAAACCTAAAAGGTCGCTTGGGTGAAAGTGACAGTTTAAATGTTCCGGGTGAAAGTGATACAAATAGAAAAGGAAAGTCAAAGTCATCAAGTAGACCAGAAAGTAGAGCCTCCGATAAAGCTTCAAGTAGACCGACAAGTGATAAAAAACCCTCCGGCGGTTCTTCCGTACCTGGACCGTCACCGAAAAAGTCTCCTTCCAAGCAGCCAGCCAAAGGAAAGGAAGGGGATGCAAAAGTTAGTGTGAGCGACGCAGCTTCAAAAACTGGGACAGAGTCTAGGAAAAAGTTGCATGACAACTTGGCAAAGGCAGATGCTTCTCCATCCAAAGAGAAAGCAGCTGGAAATGGACCAACTGCAGGAGCGAAAGCAAAGACTGCTCCAGATGGTAAGGGGAGCGGAGAGAAAGATTCAGACAAGGAGAAAGCAAAAACACAGAAACCTACTGCAGAAAATGGTGCTGCAAAAGACGCTCCAAAAAAGAAAGATGGAGATTCCCCAGCGAAACCTGCATTTTCCGGCACCGATATTCATGGTCACCCAGGGATTGATCTGTCAAAAGTTGATGAGCACAAGAGGGACGAGGTAATGCGTGATCATACAACGGGTATGAAACTACTGCAGCAGTGTCAATCCGGAGATTGGTATGCAGTTGAAAGTCAGTTAAGATACTTTGAGAGCCGCCAGCAAAAAGCGATCGCTTCAAATTATAAGCCACTAGCAACAATTAAAGATGAGGTATGCAGTGTTGTATTTTAAAATAATAATTAACGGAACAATGAAATCGTAATATGAATGATTGAAATCAAGCCCATGCTACGCTTACATATTTATTTCAGAGCACTGGATGGACACCTCTTATGTTTGCGATCAAGGAAAATCGTACAACAATCGGGGATCGTTTCATTGAGTTGGGATGTGATGTGAATGCCAAAGCAAAGGTATCGAGTTAGCTCTATCAGCGCCTAGTTTAATGTACATTTCAGTCCTTTTGATTTTTGCTGTTGACTTTACAATCTTACCATGTATTTAAGCTCTTATGGAATGTCGAGAGACCAGAATAGATTGCAAGTCAGTCCAACTGGCGAGTCTGTTACATAAAGTTATGGCATGCAATACATACATTTTTAAGCTTTTCATACAATTTCAAACCAAAGATTTACTTAGTAGATCAAAAGAATAATTAGACCACCTTGTCTACTGTCACGCATTCATCAAAAAGAGGGTTGGAGTGACATTGTCAACTTTCTCTTGATAAGCTGAAGTTTATGGAAAAATTCTGTAAAAGTTTTGAGAAGCACCAGCAATGCTAAACTAGACCTAGACCATGCCGACGTGATTTTTTGTTCTGTAAAAAGTGTAGTGCCTCACTTCTTTGCAATTAAGACCGGTCATACTCTTCGCATACATTTCTTTCCCGTGTCAGACGGGCCGTGTGTAGTACCAATTACTGCACCAGATGACAAAAAGTAATACCAGAGAGAAAAACTTTTTTCTTTCTACTGAAGGTCTGCAATAATGGTCGGTTTGCATGAGTCCGAAAAAGAAAGTTCATCCTGAGTCCAACTTTCAAAGATTGGACCGTATTAGTCCAATGCTGAGAAATGTCCTTTCTTTTTTCGTGGGTGGACGAGCATGTTAAACTCTTCCATTGTCACCTGCCCTGGCGTAGAAAAAGTAGACATAGGTACAAAACTCTCCGCTATTTTATTCGACAGTTAAGCTTAATTTCTACCCAAACAGGAAAGCTATTTTCATTCAGGTTCTTCGTTCTATTTATCGCAAGTTGTTTATGTATAAACAAAGAACGAGGTAAATTTGCTTTAACGAGGCAACCATAATATATTTGTGTCAAAAAGGTGACCTGAACTAGCAAAGCTTTGTACTAATTTTATCGCATTAATTATAAATGTACAATATATTCATGGCTATTTTCTACTTATGTTTGGTGCCAATTGAAGTTGAACTAAATTTTTTTTAGAATCTAAGTTCAAACCTCCCATGTATTAGTAGTCTTTGTGATCACTGATCAGTAAAGCAGGAAAAAACATACCTCTTCGTAAAAGGTCATCATAATTAAATGGAACTTTCCGTTCTGAGTGGGCGAAGTATTGACGCAGAAATGAAGCAAATTATTATTTAGACCTAGCTATTTTTATTGTTCATAGCAATAAACCATGTCAAATTTGTTGGTGACAACTTTTATGGCTGTGCTATTATCTGACTCAACCACTCAAAATAATTTGAAACGAAAACGAATATCTTTTTAATTGCATTTGATTTAATGCTACTCTATATAAGTCGAACCCTTCTCAATTTCAAGTAGACCTTTTGTAACAATTGGATCTCAAGGCATTGAATAATTCTACAGGGCAGCAAATTAAAACAGAGCATTAACATTAAGTAGATTAGGATGAGTAACCATAATAATTTTATCTTGAGTCTTTTAACGCCTTGAGATCGGAGAGTCGGAGACAACAACGCATAAAAATATGAATCCTAATTGAGTCAGGTTTATGTTGTATGAGCCTTTTGTTGATGGTTTTACTAATTTAGATTAGGCGTTTGCATGAAATGTTTTGTGTCGTCTCTAGTTACGACTCGTTTGCTAGAAATCTTTAAAGATAAGTGTGAAAGTAAACGTTCAAATAGTAACCGAATGCAAATTATATTGGTAGAGTAAGCAGAAGTTATCTGTATAGAATTATTAGATTGGTTGTAAATGTGATTCATTTATAACTTGCGGTAGTAAAAACCACAGGAATTGCCAAGATATCAAATGAACAGTTTTCTGGAATTTCTGCTAATAGTATAGCTCAGAACACATGTACAATAAAACTGAATAACAATGAAAAGGTATCGACGGAATCTAATAAATCTTTGTATAGGTTCAAAGATATGCTGTGCGGTTTTGCAAAAAATCATTTGCAAAAATTGACAAAATAGCGTATAAGTAAGGAACGTTTGCTTTTTCTCAAATAAATTCTTACCACGCCTCATTAATTCTCTTACTAATACGTCAATTTGCCATTTGTCAAAGAAAATTAATGCAAATACAGTTTGATGTCAATTAAACTCATATTCGAACTCCCGACCATATTTGGTAAAAACCCAGACCAAAACCTTGCCAGTAATTTCTAAGAAAAAGTGACTGAATTCAGACGACCGGACCAATTCAGAATATGCAGTAATCGCAGTAAGTTTCATTCATGAGGTTGGATAGCTTAACCTATCGTTAGATGCATATTTCAGATATGGACACATAACTTCATTGTTACGCTTAGGTATAGGTCGTTTCAAACTATCTGAAGGCGTGCATGCAGGCAGATTTGTGACTTTACACAGTCATTTCTGTGTTTACTCATTTTGATTTTTGCAAAGGTAAAAAAGGGAATTTTATGAGCTAAGTAGGAAACAGGAACAACGCGGAGGGAAAGCTAGAAAGTCAGAGGCAGGTTAATCAAATGAGGTCATCAAGAAAATCGTTAGCGGCACAGGGAACGACTCTTTAGAATGCTCTTACTTATATCTACTACTATTATTAAGCTTTCTTTACAATATGTACTAACTTATAAACGCTTGCTGGTCTCATGTTGAGGATGCGAAGCTAGGAAGTGGAAGCGGTAATACCTGCTGAAAACACAAAATCTCTGTTGTTTTTCCTTTCCATCCTTTGTACAGGGAAACATTTTTTCTTGCACCATACCACAAAGGTGAATCTCCCTGCCAATCGAGGTAGGGCAAATGAAATAATACAGACGTAGAAACAATTCATTATAAACATCTAGTGTAGTGTAGAACAACCACAACAATTAAATTGATCTACTTATTTACATGTCATTTATAAAATGTAATGTACCTATTTTCTGTCCGTGTTTAAAATTATAATAGCTTTTATTTATTCACTCTTTCTCCGCAGATATGTATAAAGCAGCTTATTTCATCTGAAAGGTTGATTTTCTAGCATAGCAAGCGATTTTCATGTTTCCTTCTTAAGGAAATTCGAAATCAAAAGTTTATGACATATACATAACGAAGAGTATTCCTAATTACCTTGTAAAATTCCAGTTACTCCTAACATAATTATCAGTGAATTTGCTGGAATGTTGAAGACAGGAATATTTGAAAATGTGTTCTATAAATCGAACACGAAGTATATCTGAATCGGCTTTATACCAAATTTAATGTCTCAAACTGTTTCCAGCATAGTTGAAGGAATAAATGCAAAGGAGTGCCTGATGTAAAGCAGGCATACATAATATCATCGCCTTCAAATAACATTTTGATTTATAGGTAGGTAATTAAATCGTCAATGTTATCTAAATTACCTGTTATAGCTCATATTTTGACTCATATACGTGTGCTTAACTTCATCCATTTGTTCTAATTTGCCAATGCCCAAAAACCCTGCCCTCAAGACAGAATCTTAATAAAATTGCTTAGAGTTTTAAATAACTGTTATCTTACCACCGTGGGTGCGTAGTCAAATGTAAAAGAAAATTTAGTTCATTTGTCGAGAAACGTAGATAGATGCCAGTAACAGTTTATATTTTATCATTCGATTAAGTTGAAGTTCTTCTAACGACAAAACAAAGCAGAGCGTAGGTTTGCAATGGTCTCCCAAGAGGCTTCATGGTTAATCCCGTTTCTATTTTCCAATAAATCTTAGCTTTTATTTGAAAGGTAATTATGAGTAGTAGCAAATGAATTGCTGATTTGATGAAACTAGATATACAAATGCTTGTTTAGTAGCAATTAAAATGCTCACCCTTTGTCCATAAGATTAACGATAATGTCATCAAGTTGTCTTTTTTATGTCTGCCTTCACGAATAAGCATTTACGGCTCTTATACGATAAACAATTTAATATATGAATTCTATTTTTCCTGTCAGAAATATCATTATCTCCACCTTTCACTATGCTTTCTCTTCGGATCTCGTAGTTTTTGTCAAGCATTAAGCGTATTAAATTATTTAAATACCAATGAATTTGTTCCATCGTAAAACATCCTTTGAGGAGGAGAAGGCGACACTTTACTAGGAAATGGTCCGCTTTCCAATTATTTCATTGAATGGAGCAAGAACAAACATGATGAACGAGCAATTAAAAAGCAGAATAATCACTTCAGGATAACAAGCTAGTGATGTGGGCGTCTCACAGTCAGAGAAACTAGATTCAGTTTATGTCGTGCCATGTTCCAAAACCAATTTAGAGTTAGCACTGAAAATTGCTTTTATTGACGCTACATAAGTGCCACTGTTGTTCTGTGCTGAGTGGGATATTTTATTAGTTTTAAAAGTTTACAGCCTCGTTTTGAATCGTGAAGGCTGTTTTAATTAAGTTAATTCCAAAGAACAGTTTTATTACAGTTTGATGAGTGTCCCACGGTTCTTGTTTACGGGATTTTATGAAAAGGAAAAGATATGATATATTGTACGTAGTAGGTACATCCTTCTATTATTCGCTTTTGTGTCGATTCTTGTTATTTCACAAAGGAAAAAAACGCTGATCAATATCCTTTGTTCATTTCACTCATATTACGATGCTGTGTGAGTCCGACTGCCAAGGTTCTCCCTGAGTCAGTACCACAACAAAAGAGCAAAAATGCATAATAATTGAAGTTAGATTTCATTGGCACATGTATCTTGAATCTAATATTTTCTATTTGCTTTAGGAATGTTTTTGTTGTGTATTTGGCAGTTGTTTGACGATTTGTTGCTTTCTCTGACCATCGTGTCTCTACTCTAAGTACTACAAGAGTAATTGTGTTGATATTATTATTAGCGTACAACACAATAAAATAACAAAAATTCTCACTGGCAGAAAGTTAATCGAGAAGAAATCAGTTGCTGAGTAGCGAACAATCACAGTAGCCTTGCTCCATATTGAGTCTTAGGAAATATGATTTCCAATTTGGGGTTTGGATTGGAGTAATATTTGTCGATTATGTACATAGAAATCATCGGGAGAAATATTATTTTGGCATGCAACGCATGTCAATAATCAAAATACATTATTTTATCAGCAATGTCTACACACAAATGTCTACATCCTTTTCCAATTGTGTTTCAACATTTCCTAAACTATATGCTGTCAACAGCCGTACTTCCTTATCAAAAATCCCCAATTCATATTTATTAGGCTGTAACGCAAGAAATGCAGTTCCCCACAATTGTAGTGTGGAAATGGAAAAGCGCAACAATAAAAGTCAATATACATGCGGTAAACGCGGCGTGCTACAATACTCTGGAATAAAATGGAATGCGTCAAGAAAGAAATGCAAAATTCAAGTGGATTGAATGAACACTTTCAAGATTCCCGGCGAGGCGGTGATTCTCCACAAGGCAATTTCACAGCTATTCTATTGTCATTGTAGAAATAGGGGGAAATAAAAGCAGGGAACCTTGAAACTATACTCAATTACCTCCCGACGAGTTACATCAGAACCTTATTAAATAGTGGAGTAAAGCACAGCACTACTACAGTAATGAAATTTCAAGCTGTTTAAAATTCTACCTCATTATGATAAGAATGAAACACTGCTGATACTGCGGAAAACGCAACCTGAGGTATTTATTACAAGAAGTTTATCCTTTATTGCAATTACCTTTCGTGACAAATCCCAGCTATTTTAGTTCACAACGTCTTCAAATACATCAACTAATCAGATTACTTGTGTGATTTTTTAAGAGATAAAATTGCCAGAAATTGCAAGCAAGTATTCATGCAATCCGCAAGTATATTTTATGACAAGGTTAACGTCTGTCAGTTTGAGACCCTTACAGTTTGCTTGCATAGTAATTTGAAACCCTATTTTTAGACTTACAACTTGTCGCTATTTCCATTCAGTTGGATATAAATGTTTGCCAAGGTACTTCAAAACAAGCGTTCCTGTTTGTTTAATAACTTGATGTAAAATGAGATTTGAAAGTTTACAGCCTACAAAAGGAGGTGGAATAAGCGGACAGAAATTGGACAAAAGAGTAATTGTGATTTAAAGCTGCGGAAAAGCTTTGGATCCGCCAAGAGGGAAATAAAGCGTAAAATTTGAAAAGAAGAAAGCATAAAGGAGAGCTATCGTGATTGATCGTTCACTTGCAGGAACATTTATCAAAATCATACGATGGGTGAGCGTAGAATATGCACATTTACAAAGAAGCAACACTTAAATAGTTTCGTTGTTAGCTGGTAAAGATATTTATGCGATAGATTTTCATTTTAACTTTAAACCACCTCCCCAGGGAACAAAAATTATTACATTTTCATAGTTCACCTTTATGGTTCTTCTTTCCCTCCTCATCATTATTTTCCCCCTGCTTGTGAACACGAGTAACAATAACATGATTGTGTCAACAGATTTGTTATAAGTAGCTTTAAATCGAAGAGGGTAATTCAGAGGTGAGCCGTAAAAAGTTTAACACTTTTATTTAGATGAACGTCGTTGTATGTTTTAACATCTATTCATTTTGATGGTATCATTAGAAAAGCTAGAACGCCTCAGTTTGATTATGATTGACATTTGAAGAAAATCTAATGGCTGGATTTGTTTCAGATGTATAGCCATTTGACTCTTTCCAAATTTCATACAACTAATATTATATAGTCAAAAACAGTATTTTCATCTTCAGAATTTAAATCTTGACAAACTGACCTGATTAAATGTTCTTACCGACTCCATGCGACAACTTTAAACCCATTGTATGCAATGTATTTGTATGAATCACTCAAATTCACTCCTTCCTGGACAATTCAGATCAACAATGAATTTCTTTTGTAAGTGAGGCATGAAAAAAGCTCACGTGAAGCAAAGAAACAGGTCGGCCTCTGTATCCGGTTTCTCAAAGGAGAAATGAGAACAGAGCCCTACTTTTCACCGCTATGTGCGTTCCACTTGTTTTTCTCCCCTTTCTCTAGCTCACTTTCTCGTCTGAGAAAAATGAACACACTCGCAGTGATTGCTAGCAACGCTTAACTTTGCGTTGCTCGAAATATTTAGTACATGGAGAGGTACTTTATTTTACAAGTCTTGGAAGCAATAAATAATAATGACGGTAGTACGCGGCTGCTATTCCATGTCAAATTCATGAAAATGCATGAAAACAACGAGAAGAAAGGGAAACTACGTGGCTTACAAATAAATATGTATGTAAATAAATCTACATATGTGTGAAACAAATGTTCATGCAGTTTAAGCGCACCGCATATAATCATGCCATTACACGATATTATCTTTACTGTTCTACAATTTTGCTACCGAAATTTCACAGTCCTCAGTTCTAGTTTACGGACATTTTTGAAAACGTAATCACGTACAAAATAACAATGCAAGTCACAGATTTTGATTGACGGAGATAGGTGATGCTCTCGTTTCTATTTTGTCTTAAGTTATTACGACTTTTACTAAGGTCCACTCTTCCACAAAACTGTTACATGTTATGACGATAAAGATATGTAACTTTGCAATTTTTCTTCAGGATGGCCTCCGTCCAACCCATATCGCTGCCCTTTATGGAAGGGATGACACTGTAAAATTCTTAATCTTTAAAAAGGCTGACGTTGAAGTCATAACGGAGGTATTTTAAGACTGCATATTTAAAAAAACAAGGTCATATCGCACTAGCACATAGTATCTACAAGAAGCTTGATATTAATTTTTTTGCAAATTATTGCTAAATTCTGGGTGTAGCCGAAGAAGCAAAATGTCCTTCATGTTGCATGCACAAGAACGTCTGGGAACAGTGCTTCGATTTTGCGAGCCCTTCTCGCAGTTTTGCCAAAGGATGCGCGTCTTCAGAAGGATTCGGTAAGGTCACCAAGCTCACTAGAAATGTTGCAAACTAAATTAATGCGACACGCAAGAATGTAAATAGTGGATTTATTTTGTTAATTGCATTTTACGTATCGCATTTTAGGAGGGCAATATTCCATTATTTGTGGCTATCAAAACGGGACTACGTGGGGCTTGCCAGGAGTTGCTCACAAATCAGTCCCATGAACAGCTTAAAGAACATGGGGGACCGATGGGCGACACAGCTTTGCACATGGCTGTCCGGAAACGTGATTTGGACACCGCAAGGGCTTTCGTAGACACTGGTGCCAATGTGGACGCAACTAATGTATGACCTCATTTCAGATTGTAAATGGTTTCATGAGGAATTCATTTTATGTGAAGAGAAAAATATTCATTAAATGCATTGTTTGAAAATTATAAAGGGTATAGGCCAGACTCCGCTCCACGTTGCTTCCGAGTTGGGGGATGAGAATCTCGTTAAGTTTTTATACCTTTGTAAAGCAAATCCGAACATAGCCGATAAAGAGGGTAAACGAATGTACCATTAGAACTCACGCGCATTTTTGAAATTGACTTTTTCTGTTACTCATGCTACTTTGACTAATTGCCTAGATCGGACTCCGATTCACTTAGCCGCAATGCAAGGCCACACTCAAATTATCGAATTGTTAGCGGATAAGTTCAAAGTGTCCGTTTTTGAAAGGACGAGAGATGGAAGCACTCTAATGCATATTGCTTCACTCCACGGTCACCCGGAAACTGCCATGGCTCTTTTTAGGAAGGGAGTTCCTCTCCAAATGCCTAACAAGGTGATGTGTAAACAACAAGACATTAGAGTATCGATCACACTTTTTTATTGCTTCTCGCATTGTTGTTGGCTATTGTTCAGATACTTCAAGAAATGAAACTTGATTCATGTCCCAGTCTCATTTTTACCTCAATACTAATTTGCTCTTTTCTTTTGTAGGGCGGAGCTAGAAGTCTTCACATTGCAGCCAGACATGGTCACGCAGCCATGATTAGCAAACTTTTAGAGAAAGGAGAAAAAGTGGATGCCGTTACAAATGTATGCCTACCTATAATAAACCATTAATCATGATTGCATTATCATTGTTTTATAATGTACACTTTCCTGCCACAATTATATGGCAACTTTAATATTGCTAATATAAAAATAAGAAATAATCATGACAATGATTGGCTCAAAGTCAAACTAGCATTATTTTACTGAGAAAATATTTTGTCGCGTTCAAGGAAAATTTCACTGCTTTGCACATCGGAGTTGAAGCTGTGCGACCAAACGTCGTGGAAACTTTACTTGGCTACGGAGCCGGCGTTCATATTAAAGGTAAATCGAAAGCAAAATTTGATATTCTGATATTGCACCAGCAACGAGAAAATTTACACTTGTTGCCGTTGCCGCCTACAAACTTGAGCATACACCTAGACACTTATTACGCTTTCTGGTTGTTGGTGGTCTATGCGTGCTCCATGGAACAATTGAGATTCTCATGTCTGTCATTAAATAAATGATTTATACAATGTGCGTGCATGAGCGTGCCATCCTTCCTTCCTGTCGAGTTGTCTGATTCCAAAGATTATCGTCTCGTGATTCGCATTTCCAGGTGGAAAAGACAAAGAAACCCCGCTCCATATATCGGCCCGTATCATGGAAGGAGAGAAATGTGCTTTGATGCTTCTCAAGTCCGGGGCAGATCCAAATATCCAAATGGAGAATGGAGAAAGTCCGCTCCATGTCGGTCAGTATTATACATTTTTATTATTATACATTATTTATTATTATTTTGATTATACATTATACATTTTTATTATACACGTCGGTGTAGCTGCACGCCATGGACGTCTGCGAATCATTAGACTGTTGCTTCAGGACGGTGGAAACCCTCAGCACAAGTCAAAGGTTTACAATAGCATTAATTTCGAAACTCCTTGGGGAAACTTGGAATAGTGCACAACTGATATGTCATTCATCGTTATCTATTTTAGGACGGAGAAACGCCATTACATTTTGCTTGTATCTATGGTCATTTGAGAGTGGTGAAAGAACTGCTGGAGTATGTCCGGAAAACAAGAAGCAAGCAAGAAGTCGCTCTCTATATAAACACGGTCACAGCAAAAGGAGAGTCAGCACTCCACTACAGGTTAACTAGTTATTTATTATTATTCTTACAATTAGAAATGTTTAATTGATATTGGCACACCGACAAATCACTTTAATTTCTGACCACACGACACAAGGCTGCGTCGAAGAACAAAAACATATTATAATCGAATAAATGCTAAGCTAAATGACAACATTGATTATCTTTGATTCAATGCAATCTATGCTGATTTAAATTTTAATATCCTCATTATTCATAGCATTAACAAAGTCATCACTAATCATTACAATTTGATGGTTTTCTTTTTATTTCTCGACTCCTTCAGTGCCAGAATAAACCCGAATAAAATAACGTTGGAAGGAAGCGAGCAGAATTTGAAGAAAGAAAGTGTGGGGAGGGAGATTGCTAAATTATTGTTGGACAATGGCGCCTCAGTATCGAGGCAAACAAAAGAGGTAATTCATTTTTATTACAAGTACTGTCTCTTCTGATTTAAAATTAATACTGACTTTTTTATCTTTCATGAATTAAATTGTAGACCCATGAAACGGTTTTCCACTACATTGCAAAAGCTGGGAACAACGACATTTTAATGGAAATATTGAGTAGAATGACCCCAGTCGAATGCCAGAGAGCACTGAACAAGCAGTCTTCCAAAGGATGGTCTCCGCTTCTGATTGCATGTCATAAAGGTCACTCAGACGTAGTCAAAACGTTGTTGGAAAACAACGCAAGAGTGGATGTGTTTGACGCCGAGGGGAGGTCAGCGCTCCACCTCGCTGCAGAGAGCGGCTACCAGGTAATTTTCGCACAGAAGATGTAGCTAATTAAAGGCAACTCATTTGGTGCTAATTACCTTGCTATTTATACAGGAAATTTGCGGCACACTCTTGGAACACAAGGCTTTCATCAATGCCAAATCCAGAGTTGGGCTCACAGCCCTTCATTTGGTTTGTACAAAACAAAATTAAGATCGAAATTTGAAGAAAAAATACGGGGAGAAAAATTGTCATCACTAATTCATACTCATTATTTTGTTACATTTGCAGGCTGCCATGAAAGGTTACGCCAAACTTTGCACCTTCTTAATTCAGGACCACGGTGCTTTCGTTGATGCTTTAACCCTGAAGAAACAGACACCGCTACATCTCGGTATTAATTTTAGAGTATTTATTTTAAACAATAAAAATAATTGAAGCACTAACAATAGAATATATTTGAAAATACACTAATCATAGCTGCAGAAAATGGACAACTGCAGGTATGCAGGTTACTGATGGGCTTACGTGCAAATGTTGATGCAGCGGATGAAAAAGGCCAGAAACCGATCCACAACGTTAGTTAACTTATTAATTAACTTGGTAAAATAATAAATATAACATGCAGCAATACAATAATTATAACAAAATAATATAATATAACAGGCTGCCCAAAATAACCATGCGGATGTCATAAAATTGTTCTTAAAACATCAAAATTCCCTTGTTACAAGCTCCACGAAGGTAATTCGGTCAAACGACATTTTACAGTTAATGATAAATTGTCGTTTTGTCATGAAACGTTGTACTTATGTATTTTTGTGAAAAATAACTATTCAGGATGGAAGCACCTGTGCCCATTTGGCAGCCATGCAAGGTTCCGTGGCTGTATTAGAAGAGCTTATGAAATTTGACAAGACGGGAGTGATCACTGCAAGAAACCGGAGCACTGACGCCACCGCCCTCCAACTCGCGGCTGAAGGTGGTCATGCCGATTTGGTCAAGTCCTTAATGGACGCTGGTGCTAGTCCCAATGATGAAAATAGGGTAAAATATAATTATCAAACTTTTTATGACAACTGCAATTCTAAACTGGGTTTACAAGCGTCATTTAAAAAGACATAAAAATAAAACCTTTTTTAAATTTTATTCCAGTCTGGATATACGGCGGTTCACCTTGCTGCGAAAAATGGACACACTAATGTTCTGGAAGCCCTTCGCAACACGGAGGCTATAAGCCAAACAAGTAGGAAGTTGGGAATGAATGCTTTGCACATCGCTGCATTTTATGGCCAAACAGGTAAAAAACAATTATTACCAGAGTCATAAACAAGGAAGTAAAATCAAAGTGAAAGTAATCCATACTTTCCCTTCATTGTAACAATTATTTGCATGCAGAAACGGTCCGAGAATTGCTACAAAACATCCCAGCGACATCTGTAACCGAACCACCGCTCTCTGCAGCTACCTCATTCATAAAAGAACTGGGAACAGAGTCTGGGTTAACACCGTTGCATTTGGCAGCCTACTCTGGCGAAGAAAATGTTGTTCGTCTGCTTTTAAATTTTGAAGGTGTTCAAGTGGATGCTCCAACTGCAAATCTGGTATATTATTTACTATGCCTACGCGGATTTCTTTAATGCCATAAAAGTTCTTTCAAAAACTGAAGCACCTTTTGCCTTGACAGGGATTTAATCCATTGCATTTGGCGTGTCGTGGAGGTCATTCGACTGTGGTTGGTCTCCTTCTAAGCAGATCGTCGGAATTATTGGAGAGCAAAGACGCGAGTGGGAAATCTGGTTTACATATTGCTGCAATTCACGGTCACAAGCACATGGTTGAAGTCTTGTTGGGGCAAGGCGCAGAAATTGATGCAATTGACAAGGTGAGACAACGAACGTTTACATCGGATCAACAAAGGGGCTGCTATAAAGTGTGAGATTTACTAACGTAAGTATGATTTATTTTTTATTTGTAGGAACTATGGACTCCATTAATTTGTGCTTCAAAGGCTGGCCATTTAGAAGTGGTCAAGTTGTTAATAGACAGTGGTGCCTCTCCGCTCGCGAAAACATCAAAAGGTCACTCTGCAATTTGGTTTGCAGCAGCTGAAAATCATAACGACGTTCTAAGTTATTTGATGAAGAAGGAGCATGATACCTATGGTTTAATGGAAGACAAAGATGTATGACTGACAATATTTGCTTAATTGTCCTAATATCAAACATTTAAAAAGAAATGATTAAATGCATGATTTTGGTTTGTGTTTAGTTTGTTTTCAATCTGACAGTTTGTGGCAAAAATATTGACAATGAGCCAATAGACGAGTTTGTGTTATCATCTCCTGCTCCTGCGGACGTTTCTGCAAAGCTCTCCAACATTCTTTTAAACTTATCTTCTCGGGTAAAGATTTCAATTTGTAACTACTTAATATTTGTTTACATAGACCATAATCAAGCATAATTGGGTAATTTTGACTTAGGAAAAAGAAAGAGCAAAAGATTTGATTGCAGCTTCGAAGCATTGTGAAGCGATGGCAGCAGAACTTTTGGCACTTGCTGCTGGAGCAGAATCTGCAGGGAAAGTGCTCGAGTCAATGGATAGGAAAGGAGTGGAATTCTTGGATGTTCTAATTGAAAACGAACAGAAAGAAGTGATTGCCCATACAGTTGTACAAAGGTATTTGCAGGAGATTTGGGTGGGTAAATTGACCTGGGCAGACTGGAAACTTCTCCTACTCTTTATCTGTTTTGTTTTCATCCCACCTGTCTGGATTGCATTTTCCATTCCTTTTGGTCACAAGTATCATAAAATCCCCATTATCAAATTCATGTCCTACCTCACGTCCCACATCCACTTTATGATTCTCATGTGCCTTACCTGTGTCACTCCAATCTACCCGATTCTGCCAATACGAACCAATCTATTTCCGTTTTGGTTTGAGTGGATGCTCCTAGCTTGGCTCTTGGGATTATTCGTCGCAGAAATAACAAATCCCAGCGATAAAGGCGGACTTGGCTGGATCAAAGTCGCTGTGTTGGTGTTCAGTATTATGGGCATTGTGCTACACGGCGTTGCTTTCTTCATGAACAAAAAGTGGTACGGCACAATTCTCTATTTAAGAGATCAACTTCTCGGGATGGCTGTTTTGCTTGCTTGTGTGCAAATCTTGGACTTCCTTTCATTTCATTATCTGTTCGGCCCATGGGCAATTATTATCGGCAACTTGATGAAGGATTTGGCGAGATTCTTGGCCGTGTTGATGATTTTCATGGTTGGCTTCTCACTTGTCATGTCCTCCTTAAATCACCCGATTCATGAGCGACGGCCATTAACCCCTGAAGACAAGCCGCCGAGGACACTAACAAATGGCTTACCTTCAGGAGGTATACTAATTAATTGATGACAAATAATATGTATATATGTCAGAAAATGTAATTCATCCTTTGTTGTTGCCTGTTCATAATTTTTTATTTGCATAATATACAGTTCTGGTGACCCCGATTGATGCATTCGAGCTACTCTTCTTTGCCATATTTGGCCTTAATGGGGCTGGAGATTTAAAGATTGAAATCCTTGGTCAACCGGACTGGACGTTAATTTTGTTTAAAGTGTTCTTCGGAGTGTACATGTTAGTCTCTGTGGTCGTTCTCATTAATTTGCTGATTGCCATGATGTCCGACACCTACCAACGAATCCAAGCACAGTCTGACATTGAGTGGAAGTATGGATTGGCGAAATTGATTCGGAATATGGCCAAAACTTCTGGCACACCGTCGCCTTTGAATTTAATCATAACTCCAATTTCGTGGATAGCAAAGAAATGCAAGAAATCTCGCGGTAAGATTCCACCATTTAAATCTTAACTATGCCACACGCCTTTTTCACATTTTGCATATTTGCACTTACAAAAAACGACTAAGGCAAAACTAACAAAGGTAGCCTTATTTATAACTGTCAAAATTCGTATAGAAATTAATTTTCGCACAAATTGCAGTGGGAATGAGTCATCCTGAATATTAAAAAACTATTAATCTCATAGGTATTCATGAAAAATAATAATGCAAATGCTTGCTTATTTCTTTCATGCACAATGCATGCATGGTCAAATGGTCAATGATCATGCAATAGTCTTTTGATACAATTCCAATAGGAATGTTAGTATGAAATATGGTGTTTGAGGTGGCTCCTACAAACAAGTAATAAATTTTCATGAGAAACACAAAGGCTTTGTGACTTATTCCTTTCAAATCTGCATCGTAATCTGGTGGATTTGCATTGAACCTTTCCAGCAGCTTTGTCACGAGTAAATATGTAAGAAGTTTATTGTCACGCACAGCCAGAAAATGTGAAGCACGCCTATTGCTTTGGTATTATGCATTAACATTATTTGCAGACCTTCAGTTTGTTTTGGATTGACTTGATGTGGAGAAGCTTTCTCCGAGAAAGTAGAAAAATCACTACAATTCTTAGCATATCAAGCTTCCATGTAGAGGATGGAGTTGGATGTTTTTCATCTAATCTTTAAGTAAGAGGCCTTTTGCCTGGAGTATTCGCTTTGTGGTTGGGATCATTTGTCTCAAAGTTTCTTTATTGAAATTTTGTTAGCCTTGATCTTTTAAGAGTAGCATTTAATTATTATAATTCCTGAAAAAGGAGAGTGAACTGATCCATGCGAAACAATAAGGAAACTGCGTGGGCGGCTGAGAAACCTCAAAACACCAGATTCCTTTGCATCTGCTTTGTAATTGCTAAATTTGAGAAAATCTCTACGAGTTTAATGTGTTGTTCAAAGAAAATTACACCGAGTGGTAATAATATTAGTGGGAGGAAGCTAATGTTGTGCACATTTCACTAAAAAGAAAATCTTGCTCATAATTAATTAATTAACAAAACCACTGCATTCTTTGTGTAATTAATACATTTTTCGCAGAACCATTTAATCCTTTGAAGTGGGAGCAAAAGGGAAGCCAAGCAGGTGGATTACCGAAGGGCGCAACTGCGTTCGGACTGCCATTACCTTCATCCAAGGAGAAACCAACGCCGAAACAGCGTTGGCAACAAGTTTTCAAAAAGACTCAAATGACACCTCGAGGTATTATCAAACGTACAATCGTTTGAATTTATGTTGACTAACTATTACCCTGACCTTGAGAATCACATTGAAACACTACATTGACCCCATGTTTCTCTTGCATTGCTTAGTTTCAGACATTATGCGCCTGAGTGTGGCTCAGGTAAGTCCAATGGTACCTGGAACACCGCATCACGGAACTACTGCCATAGGGTCCACTTTAAGCGTCGGACAACAACAGCGCATCGAAACTGTCACAGATTGGCCGCTTATCGCCAAAAAGTACAGACTTCTTGTGGGTAAGGAAGAACCTGTGACAGAAGAGCCTCCATCTGATGCACAGGGATCACGAAAAGACTCGACAATGGGCAGTTCCATGATGCTTCTTGGACAATAGGTTAATTATCTAATATTGATTCTCTTTCGACATTCGAAATTAATAAATGGAGATTTTTTTTTCAAGTCATAAAATCAATGTTACTAATGTTAATATCAGAAAATCTTGTACTTCCTTTGAATACGATGATACCTCTTTTAGATTCAGATGAATTATAAATTTTACTTCAAAAATTCAATTTTAAAAATTGTTTCTTCAATCAAATACCAACGAAAGAGATTTTAATAAGAGATTATCGATAAGGTAGCATACCTACGTCGCAGTGAAACCAGTCAGTTGTTCATTCATGCGGATAATATGACACGTTTTTATGAAAAGTATTCAGTAATAATACATTTATAAATTCATATTTTTAAACGGAACGATGTATTGAAAGCAAAGTAAAAATTAAATTGTGTATCCTTCGATTTTTTGACATGGTTGCTTGTACTGCAGAGTGTAAATTGCAAGTAGGTCTGCAAATTACTTACTTATATCATATACTGTACAGTTCATATTCATGATATACAAATACAATATTAATGTATGAAATAGTTACGGACCGTAACTTTACGGTGGTTGTTTGTTGTGTGTGAAATTCATGTAACCTCCTCGTATGAAACTGTTAATAAAAAATAACACTCGTCAACTCGAGTTTTTGAATTCCAATGTTAATGATTTCGAAAGCAAAAATGAAGTAGGCTCTCATTTTTACGATGTTTTAACAACTGTGCAGAGAAAGCTGTAAAAACGACCCTTTCCTTGTAGGGCATTGAGAAAATCGTTAAACTCTTCGGGACAGCCTTTGATCGCATAGCTGAACGCGCGGATTCTCTTTCTCGGAGCTTTGTTCATCACGTTCGCTCCGACCGTTTCGTTGCGTTGTCTACTTTTCTGAGCATTATGAATAATTGCAATCTACGTAAGTGAGCACGCATGCAACAAGAGAAATGAGAAACAACAACAACGGCATCGACAGAAAAATAAAAATCGTATCTGTGAAAATCTACACATCTGTTGAGATTTCGAGAGAGACTACATATCATTGGGAACATAAAACTGAGGAATGCGACAACAACGAAAAGCTGGGGAGCCAAAAAGCGAAAAGGAAAAAGCAAGTGAAGTGCAAAGTATAAAAGAGGTAAAGTTGAATGGAGCTTAAGAGGCGGAGCTTCGCTTCCGATCTCACGATTTCGTCAAACTCGTCAAGTCAAAGCCAAGTGATTAAATAGCTCCTACAAAATGATAAAGGTTTGACACTCTATTATTTTAACACCATTTTAAACGCTAGTTACAGGACATGAAGAATAATGCACGTGATCATTGCGTCTTGTTTCTTGAATTTTCTCTCAAATGTGGTCGCTTTTATCCATCCATTCATTCACGCTTGCCATGAGGCCTTGTCTTGTAAATTAATTTTAAACTCAGGTAATAAAGGAGCAAAAGTGAAATGAGAAAAATCATCACGCTCACATTTCTGCCTGTGGAGCGCTTCCTCTACTCTAGATTAAGAATAGAATAGGATTTTCGGATGAAATGATGATGATGGAGGCGAATAACATCTATAACTTCTAAAAGGTACAGTCTGAGTCCACGAAATAACATGTAAGTGTATTGTGTTTTGAGTTAGGAGCGTGGGTTGAGGTTGAGCGAGGGAACAACGGAACGGTTAACTTCTATCTAACTTAGAAGTTCTAAGTTGAGGTTGTTCGTCTTCGATGAGACGAAATGAAATCAGCCTGCTTTATCGTTATAACAACTGCGTCGCAAAACCATGGTTGCACACAGTAAAGCACACATAGACTAATAATATGAGAATAGACTGCACACGAAACCAAACGCATCAACCCAACTCAGAGCTCAACAAGCAACATCTTCATACAAGAAGAACGAAAACGAATTGCATTTTTCTAAACAGGAAAAAACGTCCACGTACATACGTTAGGGAGAGAGAGAGAGAGAAGAGAGGTACAAGAAGGAGAGTGGAATGCATGGGGAAACTGATAATACGGGGAGTCGTGAGTCTTCTCCTCGTTTCTGCCTATTGCCCCGTCTCACTTTGTCCAGTTTCATTTTTCACCTACCTCCACTATACCACCCGACAAGCAACACACAAAAACGAATCGTCATCTTCGTACTAAGTAAGCGTAACTCTGCGAGAAACTTCTCACATACAAAACATAACAAAATCCTTTCTTCATATAATGTTTTATTATGATGGGGCAATCCAACAACGCTTACAATAAAATATCATGCCATGCATTGCCAAGCCAAGCCACAGCGAATTCGAATTCGTTGGATCTGCTGAGCTGAAGAGTAGAGAAAAATACACCAAAATGTTACCAGAGCCTCAGCCTAACAACTCGAAACCTTATCATCTATACTAAACGATCAACTTTACTACGTTCTTGTTTGTACTTGTACATATAGCTGCGTGGTTGCGTCATATTTGTTGTGCGGATAGGCTGGCGCTCGCTCGCTACTTTGGATAAAGCGAAGCCAGTGGCTAAAGCACAACAATAGCATTGGTAGGGTAATGTGCAACTCACGCTTATTTCATTTTCGTGCGTTTAATTTCATTGCGCTATTTTCGACTGGGGCTATCGGCTATAGAGCCAAACCGGCAAATAAAATTGATAGCAGACACCGTAAACTGTTTACATTACTACAATATTTACATTTGTAATTATAATCATACATAATTGTATGTACCTAACTCTCATATTATTAGTATTGCTATTGTGAAAGATTGTTAATTACTACTTTGTCTTGTCGGTTGAGTATTAAACCCTAAAATTCTCTATAAGCCGCTTAATTTTTTTCTCATAATTAAGTATAGTGTGTATATACAGGTAAGGTAAGGCAGGGACCCTGCTGCAGGGTTTGATTTGACGGGGGTTAGGTTAGATGATTGTGTATCATCCGTAGACCATCTCAAATATTTTAAACTTTAAACATTGTCCGTATTGTAAGTAAAAATCGTATTTGGGTATTGTGAGAACCGGGCCCTTCTAGTACATTTTGTACGCGAGAAAAGATAGGGAAAGATAGATGCACTTCTTGTAACTTCAAAAGGGGAAAAGGATGGAGAGGAATATTATTGAAGGATTATAATTGTGGATTGTGGAACATGGTGGTAGTGGTGGAGGTAGGCTTGTCATATCAAAGAGTTCTTCTCAGCAAGCAACAAGAAAATGAGTCTGCTGTGAAGCTTTAAATAATAATAATAATAATAAAATATTACAAAGATACTGATAGCAGCGATTTCTTGGGGGAAACTCGTCCTTTTCTTATTTTTCTAACTAACATCATTAATTTTTAACGGCCTCAGTACACCGTTTCCTGATATTTTTTATGTGAACACAATTTTAAGACCTTGGCCACCTAATGAACAAGAGAAACTTTGAAAACGGTCAGCATTGCACGGCCAGAATCAGTGCGATAGTTAAACGGACATAATAAGTGTTTTAAATTATTTTGTGGAGTGGAGTGTACGTTTGAGTACGTTAGTTTTTATTCACAATTGTCCACATACAATGGTAAGAAATTACAAAAGGAAGACGGAAGATCGTTGGTCCAAGGAAGACCTCTTGGAGGCTTTATGCTGTATAAAAGATGCCAAACTGAAAATTAACGATGCCGCGCGGCACTACGGCATCTCGAGAGCCACATTATATCGCCAGTATCAGAAGTTCATACTGGCGGGGGGAAAATGTGATGTCAATCAGTTTCGAACATGTGGCGGAAATCCGATCCTTACCAAGGTGGAGGAAGATGTCCTCGAGAAAACCATTAGAGACTTGCGGGAGCAGGGGTTCACGGTCACTTCCAGTGACATTAAAAGAATTTGCTTCGAGTACTGTGACTCCAATGGGATACCTAACCAATTTAACCAGGAGAAACGGATGGCAAGCGATGACTGGTATTACGGATTCCTGAAACGACATCCTGACGTTAGAATACCCAAGCCCGCTGGTGCCAGTGTCAGCGGATTGAGCACAGGCGGAACTACCAGTTCAGCAGGTAAAATTAATATGCTTTAAACAGACTATACATATGATGCTACGTTTAAGTATTTAGTTTATTAACATGCCCCATTGGTTGATGTTTACAAAATACAAATAATATGCATGTAACACATTTTTATGGGTATATTTTTTGTTTGTCAACAGTCCCGTCACCTCTAGCTGAAACCTCTCCTAAGCAGAAGAAGAAAAGTAGCCCTAAAAAGCCACAGACCAAAATATTTGCCGCAAAGTCTCAAGTCCATTCAGTAGCAGCCGCCGTTAGCACCGTTACCGCAGTAGGAAATAATAGGCAATTACCGCCCACCAGTAATATACCTAGCAGAGGGAAAAAGCAGAAGCAACCTGCCGCTGCTATCATTATTCCTGCTGCTTCCCTAAAGAAACCACTGAAGAGGTTATCTGGAAAGGGGAAAAAGAGTAGATCAGATGCCAGCAGTTCACGCATTCCAGTCGACGATGACGCCGTCAAGGTGGAATATGACGAGGAGGAGGAGGAAGATGAAGATGATGTAGGAGAACAAGACTTCATGGAAACGGAAGACGCAGACGATGACGATGACGATGACAATGAGGAAGACGAGGAGGAAGAAAACGTTGGCGTCATGGTGAATGAGGATGAGGATGAAGATGAGGATGAAGACGGCGTCGAAGTTGATGATGACGAGGAGGAAGGGAATGTTTATGTGAACGAAGGTGACGAGGACGACGATGTTGAAATGGTGGAAGGGGAAGAAGAACAAGACGAAGCCGAGAAAGAAAGTAGTGAGGAGGAGGAGGAGGATGAGGATGAGGAAGGTGAAGGCGAAGCAGAGGATGATGACGAGGAGGCCGCTGATGAGCAGGAGGAAGGAGACGAGGAAAATGACGGAGGCAATGAGGCTGAAGACGGAGACGATGGAGAGGAGGGAAACGAGGCTGAAGAGGGGGAAGACGGCGAAGAGGAAGTGGAAGGAGAGGAAGACGATGACGATGACGAGGATGAAGATGACGATGATGAAGATGATTAAATTACTAGGGTAGGTTTATTTGTAGATTTTAAAAAATATCGTTCCTTTGTGTATTATGCTATGTTTTGAAACCCATACAAATAAATACACTGTTCTCGGATTAGTTAATTTTTCATGCAAATTATATTTCGCGTATAGAACAAGAAAAATGTTTTCAATTTTCTCTTATACTAAAGGTTTTATTTTTAAATATCCATAATAAGAAATACACATGTTTATATTTCATTCTATCCTACTGGAACATTAATCGCCATGTTATATCATTACAATACAGGGCTGAATAATTACAGCTGAATGTCCTATTTAAGCTTGGATTTTATCTCTTAACAATGTAATTTATAATGTTAGTATCTTCCTCCGAAAGAAATCGATTTATTACTTGAAGAATTACCGCTCCCGTTACTCATTTTGAGAATTCCGCCATTAGGCTTTCCATTCATTTGGCTTCCAGCCTTATTTTCACTTGTACATTTCCCGTTACAAAAATTTGTGCCATTTTGTACGGGTTGATTTTGGCATTGATTGTGAACACCATTTGCTCCCATCATTAGTGACACCTTTCCATTTGGAGTATCCCTTGAATTATTTGTGTTGTTGCAGGCATTCAAGTTACATCGCGACAAAGCGTCTTCCAGTTCCCTGTGCAAAATAACTTCTGCGTTTGTTCCATTTGGGACGTCAGGCTGAACACGGTTCGAGCCTTTCCCTCCCAAAAATCCAAGCCTTGATGGTTCCGGTCTACTGTAAGCAGATGGGTATGCTGACATCCGGACCATTTTGTCGTCAACTGCAGCAAAGTGGCTAAGATTTGGTCCCTGTTGGCCTTTAGCTAAATTTTTAGAAGCCTCATTGAAATAAAAGGGTGGCGGCTTTTGAACATTTTTGGGGGGATTCTTCAGTCTGAACGATTCCAGAGATTCCATATCCACCCCACTCATTTGCGGACTTCTGATTCTTGGAGGCGAAGGACTGGGACTGGGGCTATTGGAGTAGTCAGGACATGGACTCTCTGGACGAATTTCGTTTACTGCCGGAAGAGCATCTCTATTTGCTGAATCCTGTGGAGGCGTGGGCGACACCGGTTGATTGCTGGAAGTGTTACTCACTGGTCTCTTGGCAACATCTTGAGGAGTAGGACTGGCATGGCCATTCCTTTCCTCTATTATGACCGTCTTGGCCGAAAACGAAGGAATTGGATTCATTGGAGGCTTGGGTGCAACTTGCTTCGTCGCCTTTGGAGTTGGACCAGCTGCAGGCGACTGGAATGTGACACTCTTCTCTGGCTTCTTTGCCGGAGCATCTTTGGCACTTTCCAAGAAACTTGATGGGGGAAGCTGAAATAAGCAAGGATAAAAGTTACACAACAGAGCTCATGTAAAACCTCACGACATCGACAATTGCAATATTAGCAAAAAAATATCAATTTCAACGAGACCGTAAGTTCACTAAACACAAAAATATAAAACACTGTTATATTAAGTCTCAATATTTTTTTGAAATAGTCGTCCCGTCGACCAAGTACATGTAATGTCACGAAAAGTTTTTTGATTCATAGATGATTGGATACAGATATTGAATGCAGTACGTACATAAAGATATTCTAACGTGCTGGAGATAATGAAAGAGATTAAAAATTGTCAAAGAATTTTGTTAGTTGGTTAATTGTATATCAGTTAGTATATTTAGTGAGGGCGTCCAAGGTTTGTACAAGGATTTCCAGACGGACACAAAGAAAATATGAATTAAAAAAGCGTAAAGCCGACATTCAAGTGCTTAAATGTTTATTATCCTTGCCTGTTTCTTAGATTGTTTTTTTCCGATTTGTGAAGAAAGTTACAACTTTTGCGTCCTTTGAATTCAATTCGTAGTGTTAAAGAGAGAATTTGCAGAATTCTCCCATGAGAAAATTTCAATTTGTACACTTAAAACTTAAATTACAAAGATTTGGTATTAGTGGACAAAGCAGAGCTTGTAAAGCTTTTTAATGTTCAGGACACCGAATATCAACTTAAAGCGGCTGCATTAAAAGTTTTTGAAAATATTTACACGGGTGGGGTGGGTTAGAGATAATAAAAAAATTCAATGAGTATGTTACAGATTAGAGCTGTTGCAATTGGACCTGTTCAGTTAAAAAACTCTGTTTTCGTTGTAAACGTCCCCAAGTGGAATCAGAACGCATAATATAAAAAGTCAAAAAAGTCGTCTTTGAATAACAGCATGAGCACAGCAGCCGGAAGGCGAAGTATTGTAATTTTTTTACAGAAATATTATGAATAGTATAAGATAATGTATACTTATTAATCGATTGTATATAGTTATCCAGAAATTATTTGAAAATAAGTGAAAAGTTTTAAAAAGAGGAAGTATGTCGTGGGTGGGGAAAACCGTTCAGCGTAAAAACGCTGGATGTGGATGGGTAACGAAAGTCATACTTGTCCAAAATTAGTTCTAAAGAGGTTTGTATCTTGTCAAAACCTACGATTGGTTATTGTTTCTTCATGTTTAGTTGAGTTATTGTTTTAGTTTCTCAATTTAAATGACAGAAAAAAAAGCTATTCGCACGAAATTCAATTATTCTTTTTCATGTGATAAAAAATCAAATTAAATTCCTTTATATATGTAAATCATTAAGAGAAGTAGCTGTAAACGTTACTGGTGGAGGGGGAGGAGGTGATTTATTTCGAACGACATGTTTGGACAGTTCACGCTCATTCTCGGCACATTCCTGGTGTTGCCTTTCAATGCGTAGTTGCCTTTGGCGCACGATGCCTGCCACACGTTGAGCAACCATGTTTCTCTCGTGATCAATTTCCTTTTGAATACGACGGTTTCTCTGCGCTTCCGACTCCTACATAAGGACAGGGTCACATTCAGCACAACCAAGCAAAAACACTTAATTTAAAACTTTCGTTTTGGAATCGTAAATTTAACAAACTACAGATGCATTTTAACATGAGCCCACAAAACTAAAATATTCCAATTTGAAGTAGGTAGTACTTTTCCAATCGAAGCTACATTTAACTACAGAGCTTTCTAATGCATAAAAATAACTACGGTCTGAACGCAGTTTATATACGTAAATATTAACAAGGGTAAATTTCTGTATATGGTGCTTGGCTTGAATATTAACAAGCGCTACGAAAAAAATCACGCAATCGAAATACAAACTGTAGGCTCGTTTTCAGATTAGCTCAGTTTTCACATTTCGTAAAGGCAAATTGAAATCGACTTGAGAAATAATTTGTTTTCATTAGTTTAGTTAGTTAAAATCATAGAAATATGCCGTTGAAATTAACTTATGTCATTTATTAAATGCTATTTTTGCTGCTTAATGATTTGCTTGTAAACTTACGCCAGGTATGATATTATTGTCCTTCGATTCTCCTTCCAATGTATGTGCAAACATTTTTCTGTGTGCCCTTTTGAACTCCTCTATGAGCTATATGGAGTAAAATAGGGTTTGAAGTAGTAGTTAAAATCATGTGTAGCCGTTGAACTAGTCATAGGTGAAAGTGGACATTTCTATTATAATCTTACTTGTTCATGCTGTTGTCTCTTTTCTTGATCAATGGCTGTAGAAAATAGATTCTTTTTCTGCTCAACTGTGCCAGGTCTTGGACGCTCATCTTCTTTCGGTTGTGGGTTGTTTTCACGGCGCTGTGATATTTAAGTAAAGCTTGCTTGATATGTATGTGCTTCAATAAATGTGACCCCTTGCGGAAAGAATCGAACTACACTTATACAATCCAGAGATGACACCTTACCTCATTGCGTTTTAAGATTTCTTGAGTCAGTGCCCCAGCCAAGCTACTGGCAGATTCTGCAGAGCTGGAACCACTCGACATCAGAGACGGAGACTTCTGCAAAGTACGGCGCTTTTCTTCCTGTAAGGTGGGAAAATACATTCAGTTTGAAAAATATTGGCACATACCTCGCTTAGACAGTGGCATTACTCATGCATTTAAACTGCCATAAATGACCTCAAATTTCCGCTTTTCTTCTTCGAGTCTTTGTGCTTCCTCCAAGAGTCGTTTTTGCTCTTCTTCGAGCTTCCTTCTTTCCTCTGCCAGTCGTTCTTCTTCCGAACGAATTCTTCCCTGTGGATCTTCTCCTCTTACTTCGATCACAATTGTTTCTTTCTCTGCTTTTCGCCACGCTTGCTCCACCTCATCCCACTCCATGTTTTTGTCCAGCGCAATATTTTGTTTTCCAGACGACCTACCGCCAAGCATATGCAAAATTGATGAAAAATACTTGAATTGTACTTTGAATAAAGAAAATGTATTTTCTGTGCAATTTGGTTTATTTTTACCCATCCTCGTCCCGCGCACCATTTTCTTCTGTGACCATTGATAATCTTTTACTGGCTTGGTCATTTTCATGCACTATTATATCCCCTGGTCCAGTAGTGCTGATGGAAGCGGAAGACTCACTCGGAGCATTGGATCCACTGGAAGCATGAATATCTCCATTTAAGCTACTCGCTGAACTGTTGTAACCGCTCGATTCTCCAGGAAAAAGATCTGAAGCTGCCCCCTTGAGCACAATCAGATTTAAGTGTTTGCTGGATTTGAGGTAGTAAACGGCCTGTAAAATTCAAGTGAATTTTGTGATTAAAACCTCGTCTCAAATTCTCTTTTCTTGTATTATACACTTAATGGCCATGGTACGGTAACAGTCAGTCATCCTTTCAAGACAGAAACGCTATATTTTATATAGAGATCCGTTATTTAATGAATAACGTGACAGGTGCAAGTTAGAAAATTGCAATGCGTAAGTGTACCGATTTTCACCAATAATGATATATCCTGTGATAAATAAAGTAAGCAATGCTTCATATTTGTGCTCTATGAACACGTTTGCATGTTAAAAGTTCAAGCTTCATTAACTTTCACATAAAAAACGCAGAGGCAGAATGGGCCATGTTGTTGTGAAGAGATTTTTCTTACAATTAGATAGGTTTCGCTTGTCAGCAAAATGAAGATTAATAGCTCTTCGGTTTCCATAATTATCAATTTTTGTCTTCTTAAGTAATCGTCCCTGGTTTGACATTACATATGTATAACTTGTATTATTTCCAACTTATAATGGTAAAAAGTGGCTACTCTCGCGAATCGACATTTGCATTGCCACTTAATATCCGGTTGCGTTTTCATACCCATTCAATCTCAAAGCGAATCTGAAACGCATGCTTGCGTGCTTTACAAAAAGAATCAAACCCGACAGAGAGGAGAGAGCAAAATGAGTTTTGCATGACTTTTTAACAAGCTGACTATCAATTGTGGTTTTGGGTGAGGTGAGTTGAGCAAGTGAAACAGAGTCGCGTTATTCTAATGATTTTTTTATTAATGCAACCAGATTGCTGCTATACACATTCCCTTGTTTTGTTCTGCTGCTGCACATGCACCGGCAGTTTTGCGGAGATGGTGAGTTAGCATCACTTCGTGCTCACTGACCATATACACTTGCAAGCCATTCATTTCTCTTTTCCATAAGATCTTCATCAGCTAACTTGCAATTATATTCTTTATGATCCTTTTTTTTTTGAAGACGATTTTTGCGTAAAAAGCACAGGTATCAACAACCAACATTCATTCTTTCCTTCCTGTACGAATCAAATGTGAAGTAAACTAACAACACATTTTAACTTATATACGTAGTTAGCACTGGCCAACTCTGTGTTTGACCTATGAAAATAAAATGCACAGATTTTACGCGAAATTCTATAGTGGATAGGATGCATGCGCATCTTTAATTGGACCATTTACGTCTCCGTCCTGCTTCATACTTGGAGTATAAAGGAAAAAGCTACGCAATGCTATATTATTATGTAGATACAGTGAGTGGAATCGAACCGTGCACAGTATCGTTTTTATAACGAAAGGTGTACGAATTTTTGCGCTTCCGAAATTTTTCACCTTGAAAGCTAACGGTGGATTTAAAATAAAAGAAAAAGTAAAACGCGGAAATATGCATCATGTGTTCATTTAAGTACCTCCGTGTTTATCTTTATACACCCTCATTATCATTTTCCTTCATGTGCGTTATCTCAATGAATTGTATTCTGATGCTCGGCGTCGAATTCGCAATAGGATTGGCTTTCCTGGGTACGATCCATGTTATCAGAACTATCAACCTTTTTAAAATTAACGAAAAAGTTCCTGTTTGATTGTTGTTGGATGTTTACGCTCAGTTGATAAGGACTGACCGGCCACGCTAGCTTAAATATCAATTGAAGAATAGTTACAGTGCGTCGTGGAGAACTTACCTCAGCGAATGGAATGTGAAGGAAAGAATGACCATTGCATGCGAGCACTTGATCTCCTGGTCGTAAACCAGCCTCACGAGCCACCCCATTCGATTTGGTCGATTGTACAAAAATTCCAGGGCGTTCAGGAGGTCCTTTACAAATACTACGTGGATATAAAACAAACAAAAGAAGTTTTGATTACTGCAATAAATTCCAAAGTTACAAACTACCTGGCGTTTATTACATAATGCAACGAAGTTTACCTGCTGATCTAATGATAACGTAAATGAAAGTTGATGAGATGCATGAATCATAATTTCACTCAGTTTGGCTACACCATGAAATATTCCGTTGCACAAATATAGTAAAATGTTTCTGGGAAGTTATGTGGCTCATTCATGACGATAACTATCAGACAAGACAGTAGTGGAAGAGCAAGTTTCATTTGCGCCACATTCCCTCGTGTCACATCACGTAGCGATCATTTCAGAACACAAATGTGTAACGACCGTTACAAATATTTTTACGTTTTGCACCTAAAAGAGAACCTAACTTTGTTTTGTTGTAGTAATATATAATTGTGTTAAAAAAGATGGCGATCTCCTCCTCCACCACCACCATCACTAGCAAACACGTCCACCACTTGAGCACCCTAAACTTTCTTCTTCTCTATTTTGTAAACCAAAAACATGCGTGTTTGTCGTGGTAACCGCGATATTAATTCCACATGCAAAAGTCACATTGGCAAAAATAAATTGTAGCATTTCAAACAAAACATTATATACTTTGGTTTAGTACATTCAACGTCAAAAATGAAACTACAAAATTCGCATTGATATTGTTAGCCCATTAGATCTCGGCGTATTATGCGCCTTGATGTCCTTTAACGACGTAGAGTAATATAAAAAAGCTTATCTATTAAGCCCACATCGCTACGGCACATCTACGCATATCACATTTTCTAAAAGATTTTATTACCTATTATTAATAATATTACCATAATAGTGACGAATAACCAAGATTTTTCTGCCTCCATTCACACACGCAACAGGAAGCTGTGAATGAACAGAGTAATATTGGATAATGATAAAATGTGACATTGTAGGATGACTGCGTGGTATTCTCTAGTAATAAAATAATAGGTAATCTGAATGAATTAGGTCTTATTATATTCATAATTCGTTTCTCTTACACGTAATCATGTAACAGTAATAATAAGAAAGATAATAACATCGCTCTCTCAGTTTAATTTCAATAAATCTTTAAAAGCCATGCTGGCTATGGTGGTGATGGTGGTGGCGGTGGCGGTTACGATCTTTTCTTCTACGCACACAATCTTCTTGAAAATGAACTTTAGCTACGGTTTTTCCTTTCATTTTCAAATAAATACTTCAAATGGTTCATCGATAAAAATGAAGTTTCACTGATGATAATAAATAATAAATAATAATAGATGATTTTCAGTGATAGGTGAATTCATGTGCGTGCAATGAGTTGTTTTGTGCACGGAGACACATCATAAAGGAATTCCTCAATGTACTCTTGCGTCGATTGTGAAAGTAAAAACTAGCAGTGTACGGACATATATAAGCAAAAAAGTACATAGAAATGAATTTCGCGTTATTTTTACATAAAAAGAGATAGAAACGTGCTTGTTCATTTTTCATGCGATGTAGTATTAAATCACGCAGAGCGTACAACACTAAAAATATCGCAAAATTTATTTTTTAATCAAAACGCAATATGAACGGGCTTTTTAGCAATTTTATGTGAGATCGGCGTGATCAAATATTGATTCCTCAGTAGATGAGCAAAATTCGAGAGATGATCCTGTTTGATTAAGAAGGAAAAAATGAAATGGATATTATAATCAAATATCATTTTCTGTGAGCCAACAGATAATTGAGTGGATGTTGGCGGAGTATGAGTTGTTAGATTGTGGTGATACTATCTACACGGAATGAATGTTAAGGTTTGATGATGGAGGTTGTTGGATGTAATCAATAGGAGATTTTAATTTTTTAACTCATCATATTCATAACTGTTTCTGAGCATGAGATGAAAAGTGTAACTTACCAGCATCCAAGGCCAGACTGGCCAGTTGTGTCAATAAAAATCTTTGCTTCATTTCCGTGAAACTCTGTCCTCGAATCAGGCTGGCTGGATGTGTCTGACATTCTAGAGTTGACCTGACAATGTCGATTATTTCCATGGCTTTCATCATTCGTCAGTTCTTCAGATGTAAGTAGGGGCGGACACTGTTGTTCCTCCACAAGTTTCCATGTTAAGGGGTCTCCCAATTTTCTACAGTTCATACGTAATTCAACCCCTCATTAAAGTTGGTTCGACAAATAAAATAATATGAAAAGTATTTTTCGCTGTTATAACATTTAACATTGGAAGTCAAACTACTCCTTCCGCAAAAATCATTGTCGAAAAGAATGTTTCTGTAAAACGTACACATGAGCTCAGCATTGCCTGCTTTTAACAATGAATAAATTTTAATGGCTGTGTCTTATATTTCGAATATCTAAAATCATCGAGGCCACTGCAAGACCTCTTTCACAAAAATAAATTTTATAGTTCAAGTATGAAGGGGCCTTTTAAAGTGGAAAATGTTCATAATTTTTTTACTGACAGTTAAACAACTGCAAGTGCATATCTAGATGCACTGCTATCATTACCATTACCAGTGTTACAGAAAGCAAATTCTTTGCTCTAGTAATCTACGATTATAGAGAAAATTACAAACTAAGTTTACACACTGTATTCATTTCATCCTTTTGGATGCTTAGTTAGCAAGTCAAATGTTAAAAATTGTGGTGTACAGTGTGGTTGTAAAAATGTTTAATTGTGAGTATGATTACTCACTGCTGTAGCAAAAAGTGAAATGAATTATTTTTCAAGGTCACCACCCAATTTCCTACTGTTACTTACTGCCAGTAAGTATTTCAGAAAAATCAACGAAAAATCACTTATCAATTATCAAACTACTCTCATATAACACAGAAATTTTAAATAAGTAAACTGAAACTTACTCTTTCACTGGGAGCATTCCAACACCTACAAATAAATTTCAAAAAAGAAATGAATTAGTTTTCGCCGATTACATAAAATCCGTCAACATAATTTACATTTTACAAATATGGCTCATGATTTATGACTCAGTATTTTTAAAGTTAGATTCAGGACGATGAATTCATTTTTATACACTAAAAAGATAAGCAATCTGCTAATAAAAGGCAAAATAATTAGATGTGTAAAGTACTGCAATGAAAAGGCACTAGATGTAAATACTCAAGTTCTACATTGTAAAAAATATCATAATTACTAGCTTACTTCTAAATAATTTTATTACCCATGTTTTAATTATAAAAACATTTTAATTGCATGCTGCCGACATTTATTATTTCGCAACTTCAAAGAGACATATCAGAAAGCTAAAGCGGAAGCACTGACACAATAATTCTAGCGTATTAAAATTTAATGATATTAATGTTGTAATTGTAAAGAAGGAAAGTAAGAATTGTTGGTCCCTTGCACGATTTTACACTGCAACATAAAAAAGTGATGTGAAGTAGAGGAATATAATGCATACGTTTTTTATTCTATTTCAATTGACTTAAAAAACTAACGTGGTTGTTGGCAATAAGTTGGAAACAAATGAAGACATAATGTTTGGTCTGGTCGACACATTAGATTGTAACTTCATGCAGTTTACAATGTTTATACAGCAATCTTCTTCCACGTAGGACGTCTTGGACTGTCAAATATTTGACATTTAATATTCAAGACCGACAAAGTCTGAATTGGCTGATGACTGCAATGAAATTCCACCATCTATACTTGGACGATTCAGTGAGTAAATAACAAAGCAGTTTATTGTCCTTGTGCAACTCAGCTTGACATGAGTGAATCCTTCTATTCTTTCTGTTTCAAAAGTGGCTAAATGGACAAGCATGACTTTGATTACTTTCATCTTCATCTCGATAAAATGCGCACGCCGAATCACTTGACATTTAAAAGTAAGAAAACAATTCAGCGGTTTGATGATTACGATGATTCTGAACGACAGGATAATCGATTTCTGGTTTTAATGTCTTACTTTGGTTTGTCTTTTATGTGCCTACAGCAAGGATAATGGAAGTGGACAACGCTGTAAATCTTGAACAATAAATTATATCATCAATTTCGTACATAATAAAAATCAAAGTCACTGGTAGCAGCAGATACGGGTTTGATTTTTTTTGTCTTAACACTAGCGAGGCCTTACTGAGAGCAGCATGGTTAAGAACAAGTGAAGCCTTACGATTTTTAATTGCTTTCAGTTAAGACCTTCCGTCATACATCATAAACTTCTCCCTCCCAATAGACTTCATTACAATTCTACACTATTGGGGATCTATAAAGTGTTGTGTCTTGTATCGAATATTGAATTTTTATCGCATGGTTTCAAATGACATAACGAAAAATATTGAACTAAACCAAACCATACTAAGTGTCTCTTACAAGGAAAACTGTTAGGTATTTTCAGTCTATTTTAATGTACTTGACATTGTGCTACGTGTGGCGAGACTATTGGGATTAAAATTTAAGCTACTAGCTCATTTAAGTTCGCAAAGGGCTTCTACCGTGCTTGAGTAGATATTTTTTAATTTATGGTATTTAAAAAAAGGAATATCGTATTTTTCTGAAAAAATATTTTCCATGAAACATTCTATTTTATTGTTGTGGAAAAAGTGTTCGAATCATCAACACTGCAATTACAAATATTCTGCTTTAAAATCATCTAGACCAACTAGCACGCAAGTGCCGATCCGAGTTCAAAAGCTCAAGTTTCAGAAACGGTTTTTACTTGTTACTCCCAACAACTGTTTTTTAAACATGTTTATACAGCATGCATACACCAAAATAACAATTGACGCAGTTTCTGACTTCAAATACCATCACCCAACCTTTATTTGATGATGCCTGCCCAAATTGTCGCTAATGAAATAGTAGCTCTACAAACTATATACCAAGTGCCGTAACATCAAATGTTTGTTTAAAGATAAGTACAAAGAACTTAGGACGATTGATGATACCGTACACAGACGCTGCTCTACATTTCATTCGAATAACTTTCAAAATTCTTTATATAATTTGCTTAAGTCCTAAAAATGCGACAGTTATTCTTTCAAAGTAATTGTTGCATGTAATGAATGATGTATGTATAACATTGAATAGTAAATTGTTCATCACATGAGAGAATGCTACTATATACAGTGATGATATTGAAATTCTCATTGATACAATTCTAAGGGACAACAACAACGCAAACCTTCATGGTACATGACGAAATACAGTACCAAGATGTTTTATAGCACCCACCATTTACTCAAACTCTGCCACTATTTAACTCTTTGTTTTTAACCCTAGTTGTATGAGTATGATAATAAAAACGGATCTGTATGGATCCGTAAACACAGTGAAATTCACCATTTTCCCTCATTGTCAGTTACATCTGCTCCAACTTTTTGTCTCTCTTTGTGAAATGTTTAGTATAGGGACATTAAATGATGAACATGTCAGGATAGCGTGTACGACAACCTCGTCCTAGGCCTCATGGGCCATGGGTTATCAAATATTACGAAAACTGTTCCGTGTTGGTGTCATTGGTACAGAAGTAAGCGAACCCTCATTATTAACATTTGCCATTATAATGAATGGAGAACGTAGGAAATGATCATGTTGGCAAACATAAACCTTGTTCAAAGACTCAAAACTCAAGAGCACATCCTACAGAAATAATCATCCACCACCGACAATGTCGACAAGTAGAAAGGCAGTTTTCCTCGCTCGCTGTCGAACTAATTGTAAAGACGGGAAACGGTAGTAAATAATAATCATAACGATCAAGTCATTGTTATTACCTTTGTACACACTAGAGCAGTGTACGAAGATGCAACAAGAGTGTTTTTACATCTTCCATTTACTAACTGCATGTACGCTACCGACTGACTACCGAGAATTTATTTTATTGTTTCTTCAAATTATAATCGTGAGTTCTAAAGGGTGGAAAACCGTTTTTACTTACAAGAAAGTATCACTCTCTTGAAATATCTTATGAATTTTTAAGTGAGCTCACATCAGTTAACCAGCTCCTTTGTTCCGTGCTAAAGAATGCGTATCATAATCAACATAATAATGACACGGAACGAAAGGGAATATGATTCAAAACCAGAGGCTGATGATATTGCAAAGACTCCGATGAAACTTTTATCACCGTGCCAGGATGGTGACGATCATAAATTATGATTCATAATGATTCATGCTTTCGCTAAAAAGAATCAACCAAATTTCGCTACCTAATCTAACGTAATTTGTTATGAAGTGTAATCTACATACATGTAAATTAAAAGGTTGATGCTCGTTTACAAGGTTCATTTTAAAAAGATATTTTAGTTGTTACTTTGAACCCAACGTCATAGTTGAAATCTTACATGTACAAATATGGACACTTAATAGATTTTTGTTAGAAATCATAAATATCCATAAAAACAGTATGACTTTACCGTGAAGCTGTCAATATTGCATTTTCACCGCCAACTGTTTTGTATTCTGTCGGACGGAACGAATTTTTCAAAGAGAGGGAATGAGCGAGTCGAAGTCGAAGCATCTGGCCAAGTTGATTAAATCTCATCCGCATTCATATTCATTCCATACGAAACCATGAATAGCAGAAAAGAGAAACGACTTAGGTATGTGTTCGGTTAGCTGATGTATGATAAAAATTAAAAATGGTTTGATGATATTCATAAAATTTGCACGAAAAGGAGGAGTCCGTAAACTGTTTACTTCAGACATGAATATGATCCTTATCTTTTTGTAATGTATCGCCATTTTAAAGGCCTGGATGCATACGCAATAAGTTGCACAAAAGAAACGCAGTTCTACAAGTCATATGGAGTGCCCTCACTAAGGCAGGAAATATTCGCAAACCTTAATAGAGTTCCATATTTAAATACAACAGGAAGAAGATCATAAGAGAGAAAAGGGGTGGAATGATTGTAACGTACACGCGTCCTAGGCGGAAAAGGTAAGATGACAAACGTTGACGAACTTTTCTTTAGAAAAAATAAATGAGCACCTAGAAATTCGAGAATGATTGTTTTGTGCATATGAAATCATATGTGCCATTATGCTAAATATTCTTACACTAAATGTAAACCATCATAAGAAATTAGTTAACTTACACAAAAGATATTCTAGGTCTGTTTGGGCAACTTCCGCTGAGTTCGCAAATTACTTTTGAAAGCATTGTCGTAGCATCCATACTATTTTAAGGTATTGTAAGTTTCATTTTTCTATTCATTCAAATCTATGCATACGTAGACTTTTTGTATTCATTAGATTATTTTTCTCACTGCATTCCAAAGGCATGAATATTGTTTTGGCGACCATAATTATTAATTTATTTTATAATAATGATCATCAGACATATTGCAGATAGTAAGAGAATGGAAGATGGAAAAAAGGATTTTCATTTGATGTGATCAATTTATAAAAGGAGGTAACAAGAGGATGCGCGTGAATGATTTCAAAATTACGCATCATTGTTGGCGTAAATGTAATCTTGAAAATCTCTGCTTAATCTGGTGGGATGAATAGCCAGTCTAATGACAGATGAAGATCATTGAAATCTCATTCTTTTTAGTAAAAAAGGAAATAAAGGTATGTACAACCACACAAGAACTGGGACAAAACAAATGTGTGTGATATGCTTATCATGTGAAATAGGATGGTGCATTGGATATGCCTGAATGCCACAAACAAACTAACAGTATCCAATCACACATCTTATTCATAATATCTTTGGTGTGGGCATGTACTTTTTTCTACTGATGTCTGTTATTCAAATTGTGTCATATCATTTTCCCCAAAATTTATCGTGACATGCGATGTACACTAAAAAGTCACCGTTACCAGAATATTGTTATGATGTGTTGAGAGATATGTAATATATAAACATTCACTCATATCAATCAGACGAGCTTGACCACACAAAACTAAATATTTCGGAGAAACGCAAATTTGTAAACAATGTGCAAATAAATATTGACGGTGTAATGAGCGAAGAAATGAAAATATCTTCAATTATTAGTCTATAATAGGGATAGTTATTTTGAAGTTACGAAATGTACAAATATTTCTACATTTTTAATGTTATGTACCAGGTTGTGTGTCATGATTACCATAATTTTATGCGATTGCTCATAA
>VYYJ01000086.1:0-25478 GCA_021029165.1 Cyphoderus albinus | reverse complement strand
AATAAGTTTACAAGTGTTGCTAACAACCTTTCAAAAAATAAATAACCTGAACAATCTTTATTGCCCCATCGCATCATTCATTTGCTTGTCAACAAGACGTGAAACCCGGTGCATGTCCATTTAAAAGTGTTTTGGCTACAATGGCAAGGGTATGGGGAAGTAAACAATTTTGACGATGTGCGGCGGGGTCGATTCGGCAGTTACTCGAAGAAGCATAACATCCCACATACAAGGAAATTCTCATTATTGTATTCATAAAAAATATTTTTCATAGAGCATAAATTCTACATCAAGGACTTTTATTCTCAATGATCCTCACTAATCTTTCGGGAGTGATTCGTTTTACGTAATTCCCAGCGGAGCAAACGCAGCACTGTTGTTAAAAGTATAGCCATAAACTCTTCTTCAAGAAGCACTAAAAGACGGGCAATCGTCATAATAGAATATAATTTTTTTGCAAGCATTGACGCATGAAGTTCTTGTTCATCTTCAGTCACACACAAAATGGAGGCAGAGAGGTAACCTGGCATTAATAAATATTTTTAGTATGTAATTATTATGAAGGGAAAATCATATGGGAGTGCGTTTGACAATTAAGAAAGAAATTGAGCTGAATTTCAGTCAACACTAGAGAGGATTGAAACCTTCCTGTTGGTTTCACAGGCAAAGATTGATTTCATTCTTGTTCTTGCCTACTGTCTTTGTTCACTTTCAAGGAAGTTCTTGATGAGTTGATGATAGTACGATGTTCTCGAAAACTTATTTACAATCAAGTTCAGTGTTGATTTTCTCAAAGCAGCGCAACAGTGCAAAAATTATCTTCTTGAAAAGTCATTTCGACGAGTATCTTGCAATTGAAAATGTTTTCACCACTGAACTGCGAATGTTGTTATTATTATGTTGGTGTACGAAACGAACCGGGACGAAGATGTGGCATTTTCATATATAACAAGGAACAATAGTAATTCTTGATAGTTCTTATGCGTTCATCTTCGGCATAAAGAGGCGTTGCATTTATTTTATGTAATTCTGTAAGAAATGCGCACAGGAATTGAATTGAAGTAAGTAAAGAATATTAAACATTAAATTTATTAAGTTAACATTTAGAACAACTGCGGTTGATTGAGGTCTTGAAACAACGTAATTTTGATCATGCTCATAGCTTAAATAGTTTTTATACAGAAATAAAAAGGCACACACGAATTCAGGTTTCGCAATGATGCTCAAGTCTGAAAATACGGTTGATTTTTTTCTCCGTTTTGATATAAAGTGAGCCATTCCCATTATCAAGTCAAAAAATAATACCAGTAGCAAAATGCAATAAAATACTAAATAATGTATGTACATCTGTAGTATGATGTACTCCATCCTCATCCATCCGTGCATCGTTTTCAGATTTTTATTCTTGAACAAGATTCATTTTTCCTTCAAGAATTGTCGAGCCATCAGAAACCAAAAAACCGTTTTTTTGTCCAATACATATTTTTTAACATGGTTCAAACAGACGAAAAATTATTTAGTTTTCATCAGTCATTCTTACAGCTTTTTTAGTTGCACAAAGAGAGAATTGCGTCAACGAATTTTCAGAGGCGAGAGAGGCGACTGTAACGACAAAAATACAATATCGTGATTGTAACTGGCCTCGTCCTCCAAAACTGTGGTTGTGAAGTGGATTGATTTGAAACTCATGAAATCAGTTTTTATGATTCTATGACGATTGGTGTCATACCTAAGTAATCCGTTAAACAGCTACTTTTGCTTCAATTCAATAAAGATGAAAAGATGAAAGCGTTATTTTTCCACCAGCTATGACACGGTCGTGGTGACAACACACCTGCCAGAACTTTTTTCATTTTTACTTTGTTCTTATTTTCGACAATCATCAACCTCTTCAAAAAAATATTACACTGCTAGATTTTTTACAGCATGAATAATAATCAAGCCAGCAAGGAGAAAAACGCATGAGCCGACTACTGAAAACTTAAGTATAAAAACTCATTATTCCTAACCCCATCATAGAAACCTCATTTTTCTATTATGGTAATATGGTAGCGTACGAACACAATAAATTGTAAAATATTCCATGCAAAAATATTCGTATCACATGACATCTTCACATGCTAGTCAGTATAAATCTCAGGTTTCTCTGACTCATTCCCTGAATAACTGTTTTATGAACAGTGACACGAATCATTACTTATTTACATGACCAGTCAGTTGGAAAAATAGCAGCTTTTATAATTTTCATATGAATACTTGAGAGAAACGCTGTCGTGTGAACATATCCTACACTATTCCCTATTCATTTGACATTTATACTAATTGAAACGAACGCCGACAACTGAAATTTCCGGTAGCTTTACTCGACAGATAAACATTAGCGTGAAAAGTACAAGTTGAAGGCTCATGTTGCTCACTTTATCATCAATATCGTCATTTAAAAGCAAAAATATTTACCAGTAAAACAGTCTCGCTCGTTTACAAGAACTCTAATAAAGAGGCTGATGAAAAGAAAAGCTGTTTTTTTAGGTAATTGTATATAATTCTGGATGTTTTAATACCTCTGAAATAAAGGACTGGCATTATTTTGCCATTACACGAGAAAAATTTGAAAATAGGTACAAATATTTAACTTTTGAATGAATTATAGTATTTTATTTATTATATTGTAGTTTTCAAAAAACAAGGCTTGTGTTTATGGTTAACTCGGTAACCGTATTTATTCTGAATCATTCGGTAACGATCGTAATCATGACGTTCTAGAATAAAATATGGTCATTCACATGGATATGATTTAATGTTGATTTACATTGCTCTTTGTTTACACTTCGCTTCATTATATACCACAATTCGTTATCTGGCTTCAATAGTTTTTTTGTAAAAGACCTACTTTAAAAATATTAACGTTTTCGTCCATTTTAAGCATTAAATTAATAAGATTGATTGGTGCCAAGTTGGCTGCTCTACCACCTTCACGATTTATTCTTCAATTGAGCGCTGATAGGAACAGACATTAGTAGGATATTGACCATTTTATGCAACTTAAGTAAAGGAGAATTAGATTGTTATTATGTAGTATTTTTGTGTAGAATTAGAAGAGAGTTTTGAGAGATTTCATTATTTATAGGACCATTCTGTTGTATTGACTTGTGTGACAGATTTTCTTGTTTGGTCAATTTGTACGGTGAATAAATCGTCACGTAATACATCAACCAATGAATAAACAACTGCAAAGTCTAAGATGAGTGAATGAGTCATCAATATTTTTCGTGATGAGCTCGAAGCTCTTCTGTCAATTACCGACCGCGACCGACCGATATAAAAATCAGCCGTCCATTTTTTTCTATAACTTGGGCAAAGTCACAACAAGGTTTTTGCCAATCATGCTGACCTGCGACTAATTCATGTTTTGGAGATTGAGTAGTCCGACAAAATTGCAACTCATTTTCCAATTGTCAGCTGTACGTAAGTTTCAATGTTGCACAACTTGATTTGATCTGACTAATACGCAAAATGCTTTATTAATGGCCAAAGAGGATGGTATAAAATCAATGCTGCAGAAGTCAGTAATAAATTGACAAGCACGAAGTTTCATTTGCTTTTTACCAATATAATTTGGGCGACATTTTAAACAGATCGACATGTTAATGAAAATTATACACAATAAATGACAGAACTGAAATAATATTCGAGGTTGTTGTAAAAAGTGCATTTCAAATCTTCCTTGAATTCATTTCAACCCTCAACACAAAAGTTGCTTGTTTGCTGCGGTCTACAATTTCTAATCTGCTAATATTTTTTTATAATTTTCATTCTACATTGAATAATACCAAATGAATTATTTTGCGTCTTTTCAACTGCATTGTCATTTCTTGTTCCAATCTGTATAGTTCATATTTTTTTCGTTCTCCTTTTTTTGCTGAATTATAGGGAAACTATTCAGAATGAGAAAAGAAACCTTGGCTATGTTATGGCAGATCTACGAAATGAAGGTGTTTATTTGTCAAAATCGACTTCTTAAAACCAGAAGAAGACATAATCATCGTCAATGAGCATTGCAGAAGATTACCCTCCTCCTGAAATTGTTCACTCTTTTCTCCTTATACACTCAGAGTGTGAACAATAGGATTACTTTTTACATTATGCAAATGATGTATGAACATCAGCTTCGACACAACGCAAACAAACAAAATGTTCTGTACTTTGCGACATACGGAGTAAAAAACGGATACAGCTCTCATTCTCTCCGTCGTCAGAGAAAATATTATTGTCATTGTTGTTGTTTATTTAAACTATTTAATCTAGGGAGAGGAGAGAAATTTAAGAAGGATGAATGTCTTTTCTAATTTACGTGTTCGCTCCTTCTTGAGAATGTTTAATGTTAGTATACGGCATGGATTACAAAGGAAACTTTGTTATAATAAGATCATCATCGGCTCACAGCAGTAGCAGCTCAGGTGCATCACATCACATCACTCTACAAACCATTTTTTATTCCATAAAAGCATTTTTCATACTTTACATTAGATCGGCTCAAATTCACGGAATTCATTCTTTTTATCAATGTTATCTGACAAAGTAAGGGTAAGTTGTTGTAATATTAGAAAAAAGTGTGAGAAGCAGTACAGATTCAGACAGAAGCCGTTGTAAGTAGCGGCATTTTCTCCTCATTTGTATCAGAGCTCGTGCTGCGGTCCACAAAAACTAATTTTGATTGAGAATTCAGTTTGAAGCATGTACATCTTATTTATAAAAAAAGAAATTGATGATGACAACCACATGTACATATGAAACGCTCTGATAATGCAAAGTAGTGGTTTGTCAGGTATGCAAAGCAAAGACATGATTGTGTGTGTGGTGTGTAAATTCTATTTACACCTCATACAATTATTATTTTTATTACAATTTTTATTATTGTATTCCTTGAAAATACCACCAGTCTAGGTTAGATAACGCTAGCTTGAGTGACATAATGAGATCAGCGAAGAAGAAAGAAGCAAATTCTCTCCTCTAGAAGGAAAGATTCTCCGTTTCCTTCACAAAGAAGTTTGGCGTTTGGTAAAGAAAGGATTTTACTGTCGTTTTGTAGACTTACAAACTCATTATCATATCCGTCAAGAAGACAAGCAAACAAAAGCGCACATGTTCGTCTTGGTTCACATGTGTATGCAAATTACCAAAGAATGGCGGAGGCTCACGGTGTTTTCTTTTAATTCACAACCGCAAAAAGTAGTATCAACGTGAAAGAAATCAACAAAAACGTCATTCCTATTCCTCTCAACCTTTCGAAACCAGACAAAAGTGCAAGAAAGTGCAATGTACCAAATTTCCCAAACCTAAACCAAAAACCATTAAATTAGAGTGTTCAAACTGAAGTTTTGTGTCTACACGAGCAAAAAGATTTATAAAAGCGATACCAGTTATAGAGAAAAGCGGAACGAAGATAAGGAATCGAATTTCTCATTATTGACATGCTTAATCATAAGCCACAAGAGAGAAGAGATTTGGGGACAAAAAGGTACGATGTCAGCAAAGAAAATAGATCAGTATGAAAACTAATAAAAAGGTCTTACTTCGAACTTTTAGGTGGAGGCTTGTCCGAGTTCTCATCAGTGACAAACACTCATGGTGAACTGTAGCCGAGACGGGATACCCATTTACACGAAGTATTTGATCACCAACCTGTAACAAAAAGTAAACATTTGAGCATTGTACCACATTTTATTTTACAAATTATCATCATCAGCGCAACGCATGAATCCTGTACTACTTCTTCCTCCGTAATTTTTGCATTCTCTAATGCAGGTACTTGTGCACGAAAATTAGGTACGATTTTGTGAATGACGTGTGCAAAATGCTTACAGAGGCCTGTGCGTCGGCAAAAATTGTCTGCGAATTGAATGAAGAATTACAACAATTTGGAGTCACAGAGTAAAACGTTTTATTCATACGAATCCATTATCACACCTTAAATGGCTATTTATTGCAGCGCATGATCAAACAAAGAGAATTCCTACAATTTGCGTTTTTTAGATGTCTCGAAGCACTTCCATAAATTGTATTTATTTAATTTTCACCACAAATTGAGGAGCTTGAAGAATAGTTTTACGTAAGAAGGAAGTGAAAGACAATCGTTTTTTATTATACTATTCACGAGTAATGGCCACATCGATTGGGTATGAAACGAGTCAATTAGAAGAAGTGTTACCTGAAAGCATTTACTTACTTTACGCTCACGGAAGACGTAGCTCCGCTTTTGCATTAAATGCGAAGGAAGACAAAAGACAACAAATTGCCGAGTTCACAGGTCGAGTCACCTTTTATATTATTTTAGTGAATGAAGAGACTGCATTTTGTACACAAAGAATTGAATTGGTCCATTCACCAAATTTCATAATAACCATTCAAATCAAATTTCAACTCTTCTACTACATAGAATTACACTATCCTTCTGTCTGCATGACTATAATTACTTTTGCACGTATGAATCATCTTCATTTTCATTCATAATTCATCAAATCAGCAAGCAGCCACATAAATGTGAAATGAAGTAGAAATTGAGGTTTTGTTGTTCCTTTTTTACACTGGTACTGGTACTCATACTCAGTAACTTTTGGTTTCCTTCCTTTAACTTACACTGCTCAAAAGAATCACAATGACGTCACATGCACAAGCTCAGAAAAGTAAGACGAAGTCACTAGTTGTAAGAAATGGAGATCAATCATCATCATGTCGCCGTTTTCGTCAATTTTTTGTACATTATCTGCTCCGCCATCTTAATCCTTTGCATACAAAGAATAATTATGTGGTTTATGGTGCATATAGTACAAATTAATGATTACACACATGTGTCACAACAGTAATAACAATAAAGAAAGACAAGAAAGTGCTCGTTCGCTCAATTAACCCAGGTGGACTTGCATCGCTCTTGTGTCTGCATCATCTAAGCACACGACGTACAGCATCCATCTTCTTTTAATCTCTTGCTCATGGGCCCACATTTCAACAGTTGTCAATAACAATTTTAAATGAAGATATTACATCTTTTGATCCCTTACACACACCATCATGTGCTTTATATCTAGTGAAACGTGAAGGGTCATCCCAACCAATTAAGCTCAAAAGAAAGACGATGATACTAATCAAGAATGGTTATCAGAGTGAGCATCATAAAATTATGCTTGCCTCCTCTTACCAACACCATTGCTTTCCTTTGTCACAGTTAAATGTCATCATCTGCAACTCGTCGACGTCCCATTAATTTTTAGTGGCAGTGGAACACAAGTGTCGGCTCAACATGCATTCTGATGACACGCTTTAATGATGGATGAGGGAGACGAGGGAGAAAGGACTCATTTGAAATGCTAACTCTATTTAAATCATTGTCTATACGACTCTCTCGCAAAAAAAATACAGAGAAAATCATTTGCTGATTTTATCGGGAGCAATAGTAACGCAAGAGGGGAGTCTCTCATGATTTTCTAATCTGACAAGTACCCGATAGAAGGTGACGCACTGATTGATCGTGCCCAACATCTGATGGATTGCTACTGATTTATCATTTAGACATCTTTCAGCGAAATCGTTTAGAAACGCAAATATTTTACTGTCCAATAACTGACACCTGGCGTTTTTTATCTTCTGCCTACTATTCATAAAATGCATGCATATGTGTGATTGATTAGTAGCGAGGTATAATGGCAAGAAACATGCGGTCAGACTTCGTGTCAATAGAATGGCACATGTTTCATTGCATTTGTAGTGTGATACACCTGTCATAAATGCTTTCCAATTTCACAGATGCAAATGTATTTTCCTCATCTCGTTGCGTTTCTTTTTCGAGCCCACTATAAACTTTTTTTGTAGTAACCACACAGTGACAAATATATTTGGTTAACAACTTTTTAATAGCTGTGTACTGTGAATAATTTAGAAAATCACTTGGAATTCGTCACCGCCATTCAGATACTTAAATCCTATAGGAATAAATTAGAGATTAGTGTACGGTCTCTGGTCGATTTTTGTGTTTTCTTCCTCTCTACCCCGTCTTTTGTAAGTGCTTATTTATTTGCAAAAATATTATTTAGACTTTAGCAGCGAAACAGTTTTATCACACTGACCAGCATCCACTTTACGCCAATTGTCATTGTGGTGGTTGGACCGTCACATCACCAACCCAAATCTGGTTTGGTTTCGAATGTTATGGTGGTGGTTGTTTGAATACATTCCCTATTCATTTACTACAAAGCGCACGGTCGAAGATGACGATTATGATGCAGTCGGATCTTTTGTGGCTTTGAAATTACAAGCTGCTGCATTTATGCCATAAAGTAACGTGTCTGAAAACGCGTGCACTAATAATCGGTTGCACTGCACTGCAAGTGACAACACACACTATAACTTGACAATTACACAGTCTCGTTAAGAGATCGTTTCAGGTCTCAGGTTTAAGCTCTGGTACAGGAACATTCACGAATGGCTCATTTTATTGCTCAACCTCAATTCATTCAAAAATGTAAATGCTTGTTTTGAACGAAAGCTAGTTTTGACAGAAAATCCCAGCTATTAAACCTTCATAAAGAATTTGGTTATAATGCTACTTACCAAGTATTTAACATGAGTTACACAATTTTGTGTTTTTATAGAATTGCACTGCTTTTGTTTGGCCTATATTTAGTTTTTGAGCTTACCCAAGAAAGATGAAGGTACACCTGTAACTTGAGCCTATATCATATAATTCTTTTATCGATTCATATATGCCTATCATATTATTGCTTCACTAGCTAATGAAGACTGATTTGAAATTAAACTACGAAATTGATTTTGACACGCTCTTATTTAATTTGCACTCTGTCTATATCTTAAGAACTAGGATAAAGTTTCGGTGGAATGCATGTTCGTTGATTGAGATTTGTGTTTATCATGTCATTTCATCACTCACATTGATTTACACCTTCTAAATGGGTAAAATACATTTGCTCGTGCCTAAATTCCATTTCTAATTTGGCTTGCTTAGTTAATTCAATGTGTAACGTAAGTTCAGTTAATCAAAATTAGCCAAAAATGCATACGTATTCTTAATTTAATATTTTGCAGAACTCCTTCATATTGCAGCCTATTCAATTTCCCTAATTAAAAATACAATGTAACGCTTTCACTTAATTAAGTAAATTATCATGGTTGGTGTCATGTCGTTTGAAACAGCCGTTTCTTATAGACATGAAGTTACCTTAAAACAACTCTTGAAGTCTGTCTAGTCTGAGATTACTTTATTAGACACTCAGCCATTAACATGTTACATTACCTTCTTAATTACATTACATGACAGGTGAGTGATCGACAATGGAAGAATCTACCCTGTCGCTTGTGTATGTCATTTAATTTCAATTTGTTAGAATGTTAAAGTTTTTACATGTTACCTTCAATCCTTGACGATAAGCAAGGGATCGTGTGTCAACAAATGAAACAAAGATTCCAGTTCCATGCTCATGTCCACCTCTCACCGAGAATCCAAACGGATGCTCCGGCGTAGGTCGTTTCAGCTTGATTGAGCGAATTCGGCTGTAGCTCTCCATGACTTTAGTTTTCTGCAAAATAATAGAACAAAAACGTATTTAATTATCGCTCGGTTAAAATATTATCCAGTTTCTTATCTCTTACTATAATCACTAGAATTTTGCAAATACAGAAAGGAAGTTCAAGCAAAAACTTTCAACTTCAACACAAATTATTCCTGACCATCAGGACCTGGTATGTAGGTATTTAACGTTTTCATGTAGTTGTATTAATTAGGAAATTCCTGTGTTGTTGGCAAACTTAAAAGGAATTGTAATTATCAGGAATCTTTTCTAAGCCATAGTATAATATCTCTTAAATCGTCTCAAGTGAAACTATGGTAGTTATTGATGACTGAGCGCGTGTGATGGATGGGAGTGATAGGGATAGGTAACGATTATTTTGCATTGAAAGCAATCCGTGAGAATTTTTTTCCTTCCGTTTGAATTCTAAAACTTTAGAATATTTTGGCTGTTCTGTGTATTTGATATCTACATTTGAACCAATACACATAAAATGCCATTTCAGTAAAACGAATCAAAATGCTTACGAGTAAAAAATTCCCCATTGCCTCTTCTCTTCCAATCGCTGTATTTTACCTTAGAATTCGTTGCTATATGGAAAAAAAGAGAAGGGAATAGGAAAATTATTGCAAAAATACGACACGTCAAAATATTTTGACGAAAAGGTGAATCAGGAAAAAAGTTCAACTCTGTTTTGGTTGTTCATTTGATTAGAGAGCGTCAGCTCATCTGCCGTGTCGTGCACCAGTCAACAATATTATGGTAAACAACTCTCGTGAGAATGTCTTTTGTCCAACGTTTAAGGTCATGGTTAGTCCTGAGAAAAAATATAATTTCTGCCTTTAAGCACAACACATTCGTTCCTGTGGTGCAGCGCTGAGTGTTTAGTGTTGGAAGAGCCATTATGAATTGCTTACGTAATTGAACTCCCACAGGTTAACTACACTTTTGATTTACTCTACTCCTGCCTCTGCTGGCACCCCCGCGATAAAGCAGAACAGGCAATAAAATTGGTATACAAACGGAAAATTCGAGAAAGCCGTAAAATACACAAAACAGAACTCATTAAATTTCAGCGCTGAGTCACATTCTGTCTGAATCAATTTTGTATACTTCAGCTTCAGTACAACTGTAATACAACCACGGTAGTATAAATTTACTTTTGCTAACGTTTTTCATATTTAATAAGTAAAATACTCTGAATCATTTGAATCTGTCGACTGAGAAATTGAAGAATATGATTATGTCAAATCTAAAGGATGTATATCTGTATTGTTCCGTTGAGCTACTCACTTTTACTATTTCTGCTTTAAATGCATGTGAAATACAAGCAGAGAAGACGAGATATCGTGACTAATTTCGATCTTTAAGTTGCCGCTTGATTAGGCAATTAGTTTAAAAGGACGCCTGCAATTGTTGTCTGACCTAATTGATATAGCAAAATGTAGATTCCCCATATTTTATGCTTGTACCACAAAATTAAACAGTGTCACTTACATTTGGTATTGTGGCAACCCAGAACTTTAATTTCTTTGAAATGGATAGTGGAAGGACCTAGTCATTTTTCTCATGCAGCATGGAGGACAGGAGTTAATTAGTGACTAATAATCCACATTTTTAAATGAAAGTACTACAAAAGATAATTGCAAAATATTTATATAGGTACATATTCAGTACCATTGTATTCAAATTTAACTGCCTTATAAACATTTTCGGTTTTGAACTTTAAAATTTAAATGAGTCTGTAAACAGAACAATCGAAAGGATTCCACAAAATGCAAGGACCTGAATTCAAATTCTCTAAACATTTTTTAAAAAGTGAAAAATCATTTATAAGAATAAATCCTTTCAATAAGTATTATTATTCAATTCTTCGTTTTAAATTACACGCCGATATGTTTAATGAGTCACAATACATATTACATTTAAACAATTGAGATCCAGCAATGTATGGCATTGATTGGTGTTCTATTGTCTTAAAAGCACTCATTAATAAACGATGCATTTGTTTACTCTATAAATTTACAGCAATTTGGATGTTATTGTCCTATTTTCCTCCACGCTTCCCGTTAATTTTTAGAGGTTTATTGAATTCGTTCAATTCCGCTAACTAAAATATAACAACATTGGACATGGGCCATTGGAGATTATAGCAATGTACCACTTAAATACTTAGTAAATTTTAGTGCCACACTCCGTAAAAGGAAATACAAAGAAAAACAAAATTGTTTACACAATCAACCTTTCGCCTGCTAAAATGATTATTTTGAACATAATAGATAATAGATAATAGATTAACGGTTGCCGCCACAGTTAAGCAGCCTAGTTTTCTTTGATGATGAGTGACATTTTATGATTTTTTACTCGCGCAGATAGAAATTTAGTAGTCCAATCTGAAATTAAAGGTACTAATCATAGGATGATATTGCGTAATATTGCCAGACAGCGATAGAAGGTAATAATTTTGATTGAGGGAAGTTATGCCTTCTGATTACTAGCTAACTAGGCACTAAACCCGCCTTCATCCTTCTTTAGGAATTTAATCATCGAAAATTAGACAAACCTAACCAGATAAAATAGATACGTATAGCATGTCATTATATTAAGCAGTAAACTGGTTAATGGTTACAGTACACCTCGATTTAAATAAATACTAAATAGTAGTTAAAGTGTTTGTTTATTCAATATACAATGATTACAGTTATTTATTTTTAATCTAAACATCCTAAAATGAGAACTTTTATTACATAGCCTGTTTACAACCCAACTTCACAAAAATATTACGGTAAATGAGAGCGAGAATTATGAAAATGATTGAAAGTGAATGCGCCTTACTTTGCAGGTGGCGCAGTTCCCCGTTACGTTGGGTGCAGTTATTCTCCTCAAATTACTTTTTTTTCTCAACTCTGATTAATTTCTTCAGAAAATAGTCAAACTCGTCATTGGGCTTTAGTTGGATACTTCGATATAAAAATTTGGTCGTCAGTCCTTACATAAATACGATTGAAACAACTGCTGGCAAAAGGGAAAATATTCCCTGGCACTACAACTTACATTTTTTTATCTATCTTGTGTCTTGTGTGTTGCAGAAAATTAAAAATATGCGCTATGTGCTCATAGCATCTCTCTTTCTCTCATCAAGCATTCCATTGTTACCGTGTGACAAGCGGATGAATGACAATAATAGCTTGATTATTACTACTTTGTGGACATTCATATTTATACTTTATTCATAGCTGTTGGCAGTGCATCTCATTATGTACGGTTACGGATGCTTAGTTGATATTATTATACGTATTACATTATTATGAAAACTTCGATTATCTACAATGCATGCACGTGTTTTACTGTAGCTTCTTTTAACACAGAAAAGAGACAGTGACAAAGAATTCACAGAGAGAAGACGTTAGAAGACGTTATGCAAATGTGTGGATTAAGGAGCAGTAGAAATAAAATTCAATTTCGTACTTTTCTTTATCAATTCCACTTGCTTGTCATGCCACCATCATCTTGAAATATTGTGGCAGTGTAATGGACTAAAAGTTTGCAATCAAATCAGCAGCGACCGAGCCTTCTCTCTGCACAACTTCTCATTGTCAGGCCGATGCATTTTACTTTTGTATTTACATTCTTATTATTCGTGAGTTTGTTTAAAGTTGTCAGTTGATGTCATTCAATGGTAAATTTGACATTAGGAATAAAAACCATGATGCACACTGCAAACATTCATTCTTCCCCGACCGACGTGACTTTTCAGTGGAAAAGTATTCATGCGAAAAAATAATAACACATAAATAGGATTTAAGTGTAGCCATATTAAATTGTATCACAAAGGAAGAAATTGGGAGAGACTCACTCCAACTCTACTGCAAACCCCCGCGCTGCTGTGCACTACGTCAACTCGATCATCATCACCATCGTCATCAAATAAAATGATAATATGACGTTGACTTCTCTATTACTTGTGATAGTATTCGGAAAGTGTAAACTCGAAGAATCTGAGAGTTGTATCAAGGAATGTAATAAATATAGCTTTCAAGTTGTACGTAACATGCTATAGCTCATAATCTCACACCAATTTAACAGATTTACAGAGTAAAGAAAAAGTAGGCTTGTTCAAGCTGCTCGCGAGTTGAAACGAGCAGAGTAAAATGATTTTCTTGAAGATTGTTCCATTTCTTTCTACTTCTGCAAATTGTTACAACTATTTCGATTTTATTTACAACAAAATAATTTTTTCAAGAAACTGTCTCTTCTCTTCAAACTCTTTCACTTTATGCAACAGGAGGATCAGCAAGTAGAATTTTAAAAGGAGATGATCAAAATCTGAGAGAGGGGGTGTTTTTTTTTACTAGGATTTCTGAAAGAGAGAAAAGAACATAACTGTTTTTATTTCACGCGTGATCTAAATGATATTATAGTTAAGCGAAAGTTAAAGAAATGAGCAAAGAGTAATAAAATCGTGTTTGTTCCTATTTCAAAAATCTCATCCCACTGCATTTATAAAAGTTTTCAATGAAAAGCGCGCCGGTGTGAATACATTATTTGTAGATGGATGGATGATGATGACGGGTTTCCTGTATAAATATCGACACGATGCACTACCATATAAAAAATTATCTGCACTCATTTGATACATAAATAGATAGAAAGGAAGGTTTCTGCTTGTGTAATTGCGTGCGCAATTATTCTTCTTAAAAGAGTTGATTTTCTTGATAGGACTGCACGATTGCAGTTCATTTGGGTGCGGATGGATGGCTGACATGATAAAAGCACGTGTGTGTACGCATTCCTCTTGATTAAGATCATGCTCATAAGTACCAACATGTAAAAATTTAATAACGTATCAGCTCCGTATAATTTACAAATTAAAAAAATTTAGGATTAATTAATTTGTTAATTGGTTGTAAAATAATCAAAGATACACTATGAACATAATCGTTTCACCTCACAATCTGATTTAGTCATTGATGTTGTTATGTTTTTTATGTTTCGCTCAATAATCCTTTAAAAAATAGTGAAAAGGAAGAGTGTAACGGACCTTAACTTAAATTATCCGTATCAAAACTTTTCTATTATTGTATTTTTTTTTTCGTTGAAAATTGTCAATGTCTGAGGTATTTAAGTATATGAGGCTGATCGGACGACTTTTACGCTTGTAACATACATAACACGCTATAGGCTGTATCAGCATGAAGATTAAATTCTAAAATGCAATGTCTGCATGAACCTTAAAATTTGCTCTGGCCTCAAAATTGCATTCCATCACAACAACCTTTTAGTACCTACGCTAAACCAAACAGACGCAATCACATCACTCGAGTACTTTGCTTTTGAAGTTGATAACTGTGTTATAGTAGTCGATGGTCTGAATTCTGAAGATAGAAGTTGATAATACTTTGAAACAAAATGACCATTATTACGACACACAACCAACGTCTGGTGGCTACTGTTGAAAAATAGCCTGAAGTGAACCCATTGTTGTGTGTATTTTTACAAACTGAAAATAGATACATGAGTCCACTTTAGCACTGTATTCGATTCGCCGTTACAAACAATACGTGAAACTCGCACGTTCGTTCATTTTTATTACATTTGCGAGGACATTTTTAAAGTAAAAGGTTTATTTTTGAGCTCGTAAATAGACTTTGCAGTAGCAGCGAGATAATAAATTCTAGGCTTAGACAAGAAATGGGAATAATGATAATAATGATTGTGTGTTAAAAGGGAGGATGCAACGAATAAAAAGTTTAGTGACATTACGGTGCAGTCCACTGCCACGACCGACTAAACCGGAAATACGTACACGTCATCATAATGACATGTTATTTTGATCCATTCCATTCTCCACTTGACTTCACACAATTTCAACAAGTTTTTTAAAATGTGATTTTATGCTTTTGCAATGCCATCATCTCATGTGTACATTTTTTCAAAATAGAGTTTTGCTTGAATTGTTTTTCACCTCGTGTTACATACATCGGGCAGAAAGAACAATATAGAATCTAGTGAACGTGTAGCGTGGCAAACAACATGTCAACTGGAATTGACTAATAAAGCATAAAAATTATATTATCTTCCATCGGAAATAGTGACACAACATTTTACTTACACCAACGTTGAAAGGAGAACGTTTTAACTTAGTAAGCAGTAACGTATCAAAGTTAAGTATTTAATTAGTTGATTTTGATACTCTATCTGACGTATATATATTATATGGTGTATTGGCATTGTATGGCAGGTTTTAATTTAAAAATGAATATATGAATATAACGTCTATGTTTTAAAAACCATCACTCAAAGAGTGGACAGCTAAATGTGAGTTTAATAAAGAGATGTGTTCGAAAAAATGATAATATAACCTTAGGCAGAAATGCATAAATGAACAAGAACATGGCATTTTTGCGCACAAAAAAAATCTTGTACTTACACAAAATTTCATCTCTGTTGGTTTGTGCATCTAGTGTTGTGTTGTATCTGCATCTACATAACCACGTTAATGAATAAATATTATGGTTTCTTTTTCTAAGTTTTGGTTTTTACACATTACAGAAATTTTATATGCCTCGAACATTGAAATGAATACATTAGATGCCTGAGACCATAAAAGAGGCAATGCAGAGAAAGAGGACACCTAAAATAACGAAACGGAAGTGACCCTATAAAAATAATAAAAAGCTGTAATAATACAAGAGCGACACGATGTTTGCTGCTAAACACACTTACACCATGCAAAACGTCCTTTAAAAATTATTTTTCGTTGGTTATTAACTTGCATCATTTGAACAGGTGGAAGGTCCACCCGAACGTTCACACTCATTCTAATTCTGGTGTGCATGCAAATCTGTTGTTATTTTGGAAAGGCCTAAAGTATGAGTTCACTTCAAACCCAAGGTATACTTTTTGTTTGCTCTGGCCGCATATTTTGTACATGTTTGGAAGCGATATGTGCACACATGAAATCATTAAAACTTTAATATCAATATAGTCTCATCCGTCACTGGCTCATTTTCATCATGACCCATGTATACGGCAGATTCGCTTACTCATAGTTGAAACTGGTTATCTCCATTGTTGTGTTGACACCGGAAGCACGGGTGAGTGCATTCCTACAGCAACCCCGTCCGATTTATTTGAATCAATTTAAACAGCCTTTTAGGTATACCCTTTGTGTTGTCGGCAATGAAGTAATGTGAAATGAATTTTATTGAATAGCCACTGAAACATGTGCGTCGTATTTTTTTAAAATAATAAAAAATATTGTCTGACCCTCCACGTAAGTAATATTTTGAACACCACGAAATCAGAATTATACTCAAATGGAATGTCTACTCGTTCATTTGGAAGCGTCGTTGTGAACGTTATTGTTTGTAGGTTGGTTTGATTGTAGTACAATCATCATGACCAACTTTTTCAAAGGATGCTATCTGAAGCAGCGGATATCATCAGAGAATTGAGTGACGAGATATTCTGGTGTTATGAACATCTGAACCACATTAATCCCTGCTGCCTTAACGATTTGGATTGGATAGTAAACTGCAAACCATGACTGGCGGGCTCTTGACTAATAATGCCTGTGTGGTGAAATGAGTTAGTGCAAAAAAAAATTTAAGGGAATAATCTAGAAATTAAATCTGTGTAAGCCACACACACACGGCTTCGCCTAACACAACGAGACAAAATCTTGTGTTTTCGAAGTATGAGTCAAACTCGTATGTCGTGTATGAATAAGAGAATGTAGTGGTTTCAGTTTTACTTTAAATAAATAAATTATGTGTAATATTATGCTAACAAAGCAATTGTGCAAGCTTGCAGGTCGACATTATCGTCATAGCCATCGACATCATTACAGAACGGAACAAGATGCAGTTTGTGCTCTTGTTTGCTTTGTTGGTCCTGTCGGTACTCCCTTGGACCTATACTTGGATGTGCTTCAACGGTCCTGAAATTGCATTTTACAATACTATATTTAAACCCCAACGCAAACTTTTTATTCAGCGTTATCTCTCAAAAAGGGGCAATTACACAGAGGCCCAAATTACTCTTGTCGACATTTTCAGTTGTTTGGTAATGGTGCCCAAGTGGTTCTAATAACCATATTTTCTGGGCTCAATTAAAGGACACCAATATTATTTCAAAAATAAACCGCTGCGTAATTCTTTATATTTCCCTTAAAATAGAGCCTATACAATGGTTGTTGTACATACATTCTGCTTTCTGCTAACTGCCTAATAATACTTTACCTGACTTCCCCATTTTACTTTGGGGTTTTTGAATACATTTTTATTGTCCAAATGCGAAGACGAAAATGAGGTGGTAGGTCCTTCTTCTGTACACAGCTCTGTAATTTGCATTTTAAATGATATGCACGGATTCATCATGTGCCGACTGTGACTATAGCTGTGGAAGTTGGCGACCACAGTAATAAAGGCCTGTCTCCCTGTCTCTCTTTCTAGCCTTTTGCCTAACCACAAATTGTCAAGTTGTTTAATCCAATCAACATGTTATTTTTTCTGAGGACGGCTTCTTTTCCGCATTGTATTTCTAATAACTCCTAACACAAAAGTGACGTTTATTTTTTATTCTTTTTAACAGTAAATACACTTAAGCTCGCAGTAAAAGCTTCATTGTTGATGAAAACATAAAAGAAAAGAAACGTTTCCTACTCCCCTTTATCAAAGTAGACACTTTAAACGGGGTATTTGACTTATTGCTGCGGCGATGATGACACCGCGTTGGATTACAAGACATACGCAATTCACTTACAATCTTGGTGTCCTGCAAAAGCACTAAAAATATTCTTGTAGACGCATTCTTTTGAGCACATTTACGTTTGTCATCCATGTCATCAAACAGCCACTTTAAGTGAGTTACGAACTCACACTTTGTGAATTATTGCGCAAGAAAGGGAACTTCCACAAAGGTACTGATTGAGTCTGTGAGAGTTGACACTAAATGATCATCCAAGTATTGATATAAATTGTAAAAATATAAAATTGAGGATGATAAAGAACAAAAATGCAAAAGAGGACTTCAATAGTTTTAGAAGAACTCAGTGTTTGGTATGCGCAGTCAACGACATTCTGACTTTTTTAAATTCCTCTCTGCCGTTATCTGCAGAAACAGTAACCTATACTTTTTAGATTTTGTCTGTTGACTTAAATATTTGCAAAGGAGAGAACTGTGTATGTAAAACTTTCTCTCTCGTTCTTTTTATTCATGATGACGACAACGTCAAGTTCGTGGAGTTTGTAAAAATATCAGAAGGATGAAGAATTGTTTCTTTTAGAATAAGTATTATAAAGCATTTTTATTTTGCATAAAAATCTTCGTCATTTTGATCACTCCTAAACACTAACCATATTTCATCTGTAGGTGATCATTACAATCCATGTACAATTATTTTATTTTATACAAGCGATTTCGACTACTTGTAAACTGCAAAAACTCACTGCGACGTGCGACCTCGGTAAATATCGTAGGTACTCGACTTAAGTAAAGTACGTAGTGTTTCAAGAAGACTAAAACCTAATGATTAGGTACTTGGTCGCGGATTATCATAGAGAAAAGCATCAGAGGAGAGAAATATTCTTCACTTGAAAACAGATAATTTCTATATTTTTATAGTTACATACATATATAAAAATCATGTGACCCAAGTTTACTATAGCATGACTAATCTATGATTATGTGCTAGATCCTTTAACAATGCTCGGTCTAGGAATGTGCAATTTTAGTGATACTTACGTGTTATTTCACTAACTAATATCTGGGTAAACATGATTATATATATTTTTTCAAATGAAACAATGTAGTAATAGAATTTTTTAGAGAGATGGTTTATTGTCAAAGGAAAGTAACGTTTTAAAAAACTTGTGGCATAATTGTGTTCCCATAATAGCTATTCGTTTTCTCTTAATCTTCCGTCTACGATTTAATCTGTGCACGTACATTGTTAATTTCTACAAAATATGAGTTGGCTTATTGCATTTATCCTTCGGTCATATGATATAATGTGTAACAGCTTCGTGATTGAAATTGAAAAGTGTGAATCATGGTTGTTAAAATGCATCGTCGATAATCAAATATCTCTTTATTTGACAATACGCTGTTGGATTTGGCGATCTCGAATTGTAATTTCCTACAATCATCCCTTTTGGACATGCATAAAGATCGAAAGTATTTTTCCTTTAGAGTACTCAGCAATGAATGGACTTGCTATTAGCTCAACTGCTTTCGTCCATTTAGACAGACATAATTCATCTCTGAGTGCAATTAATTTTGCTAGTCCTGTGTGATTTTCATTGCCAATTGATTTCAATAGAATTGTTGTAATTTGTTCGCAATTGAATAAAAATGGACTTTTGCTGTGATTTTCACTTTTATTGTTTGTCTAGGACGCCACTATAACCAAAATTTTATCTGATACAACTTCCATTCACATATCATCGATGAAGTGAAGACTGACTGACGGGATAACGAAGAACGAACTTAGGCCATGAATCAGGATCGCATTGTGTTCTGTATGTTATCATGTTTGTTTGTAGCTATTCTTGTTTTTCTTTTATTTATTCTGTGATCAAGCGTAATTATTATTAATTTGGCCACACACTCACGTTCAATGATTCTATACTTAATTTAAGGCATGAAATATGATTTAAAGGGCAGGAACTCTTCAAGATCCTTAGTACCTAGAGAGGTGTATCACGCATGTAAAATGTACAGTACAGTTTTTTGTTGGTTTATTAAAATTACTCATGTTGTAGGTTATACAGTATTAATTAATGCTTAAAAGCCAAGTTTTAACTGTACTACCTATTAAGGTTTGACCATGAGTATTTGAAAGAGTTGTATGCATAAGGAGCAGCGTAAGCAAAGAATAATTAGAGTAGGCACAGTTTGACTTAAAAATCGTCTGTGTAAGACTGAAAAAAGACGTTGTGCTACACTGAGCATCATCGTGGCATTACGCAATATTTCACAGCATCAAAACGTATTAAAAACAAGAAGTATTAGTCATAGAAATGTACAAATTTTATACGCAAATTTACAAGAGACCAACAAAAATGAAGTATGTATAAAATAAAGACTATGTTTTAGATGTGTATTATACATTCACTAAGAAAATTGTTATTAGAATATCCCAAAGGTCTCACAACTGCAGTGAGATCATAATAAAAGTACAGGAATACAATATCACTTACAAGCAGAGAATCATTATTTTTTCGCTCATTTACTTGTTCACTATTTAATTACATAAAACGCATTTTCATAAAAACTAAAAGTTGATTTGAAACCGCTTGTATTTGCTTTGTTTCTAATAGAAAACAGCGACATAACAACGTTCATTTGCGTTGAAATGAGACGCATAAACTAATGACGATAAAACATTCATAGACAATAATAAAAAGGATGAATGGAGAATTCCACTCTGAATGTCTCATTATTCGTCATTTTGCGCTTATCGTAAAACAGAACAGAGGACCATGAAGCTTTCCTTTGTTTTATTATCCATTTTAAACACTTGTTATGGATGAGTTGATCTTAGCTCCAGTGGTTATTTATGTACAAATAATCATTCAAATTATTATTATGATTCACAATTTACAGTCATGTTCGACGAACAATGAGATTTTTGATTGTTCTTACAAGACGTTCACCTAAAATCCACTTATCATCAATATTGAAGCATATCTTGGAGAGGACACGGCAGGCAAGCAACAGACAATCAAAGCAGGTACATCAATGATCTATGTCTTGTCTTATCACTACAGTTATGACTGCTGCTACACCTGCAAATGAGAGTCATAAAAGTAGTGTTTGTTCTTCATCAAAATAAATTTAATATGCATGTAGTAATAATAATGATTCGCAACGCAACATCAAAAGAGCAGAAGCATTTAACACAACTAGTTAACAATCATTTTTCACACATTGAGAATTCCGATTACCTTTCTTCGATTACTTACTTTTATGTTAGTGCACTGAAAAATGGAAAGATAAAGCGTTTCGATACAGTTGTAAAAGTTGTAGTTAAAAATGTTGCATTTTTGTTGCTACAAGACATAAAATTGCATCCCCTCTATTTAAAGTACAAGAAAAGTGTATTTACTCGTAAAAGTTGCGAGTCAACAACTTCGCACAATTGCAGGTAATCGTATTTAGAATAATTACCTATCTACGGTAAAAGTTAAGTTTACACTCCTGAAACAAAATTTTCAGTATTACTGCTCCAACATTAGCAAGTTTTAGAGCACACTCTTCTCAGTTCAAGAATGCGTAGAACGCAACAGAACGGCTTTAGGTGTATTTACAAATTATTTATTTCTTACTCACTCTCAGATTGACAGGAAGGCATGAAATGAATTTTAAACGCCACTTTACCTCGCTACAGTAACCAGACTTTATAAAATACAATTAGCAGCTTTATAAATAGGAACATTTTGAACAGTGGAGGATTTACTTTATGATCTGTTTTGGTTTCGCTCGACTTTTTAAATCCATGTCGAAAGACAAAGCCAAACGCCCTTTAAACTCTGCTCAATCTACTAAATCCAATCATTTTATTTTCGAGATATTGTATTGTGGGAAAGTGGGTTCTTAAGGAGATAGTAAAAGTAATTCAATGCCTTCACACTTGAATTTACATAACGACTTCTATCTAGAAAATGCTCTTTGGTTTATTGATAACTGGCGACGCGAGGTATTACCATATTTTTTTATCAATCTGATGCTACGCGTAGTTGAGTGGCACTCATCTTACTGGTCTAAAGTCCTTGCATTGGAGTCAAATCTTGGGTTAGAAAAATGGATTTTTGCGTAGGGCTCAGTTCAGTTCTATGAAAGATAAGATCGCCAACTTATCTATTGAGGAGGATCGCATAAACCAAGAATTTTGTTTGGGGATGCCTGCTGAGTTGGCTGACCAGTCAGCTGAAGGAGTCATTGTATACGCGACATGACACGATATGACTCAAGACGCCGTTATAAAAGCAAACTGCTGAATGTCCGACTAGTTACTAGTGACGGCAGTAGACGGACGTTGTTAATAGTGACTAATTTAATAATGCGCATGCATTGTATTGCATCAAGTATTACATCGCATCGTCAACCAGAATGAGCATTGTTTATTGTATTGCTTATCAGTGTTATTATGCATTTTTTCTGATTTTTAACCATAAAGTACGCAATACAATATAATAATATCCTTGCATTGCTGTAAGCTAGCCACGTCGCACTTGTGGTGGCTAGTGGCAAACAATAAACACATGCTTGTCTTCACATAATAAATGTGACATATGCCACAAAGTCAAAGGTTTTTTTATCATTTACTTCATTCATCACGCTCTCAACATTTTTTATTGTTATTGCGTATGTTTATAAATAATGTAATGCATTTTAAATGTTTCTTTTCTGTACAAATCTGCATGGCCTAAGAAGCGTGCGTGCGCGCGCATGGTGCAAGCATGGGCGATATTTTCATTACAACAACAATGGAACCTTGAATTAATGAATCTCTTGCCATTTTTAAGAGATGCGACAACAGCACAAATGTTTGATGTTAAATGCTACTTGAAAGTGGTTAAACTCTCATAGTTTACATTTCAAATATTTTTTCTTCATATGTCCACTCTCCACATATATTGAAAGTTATTCATTAAATGAAACTGAGGCAGCACTGAATTAATTAAGTGCAATACTTTTGAAAGAAAAGGCGGTGTCCCTAGGGTGGAGTGATTGAGAAGAGCGCTGGTATGACTATTATTAGGGCAATGTCACGTTGAGAAGGTAGCAATAAAGAGATGACGGTTGTTGCTGCAGGTGACAATTGGAGAAACCGTTAGAGACGGCCACAGTAGGTAAAGAAGTATTGTCTTACTAAAAGTGTTTAACGGCCACATCTAATTTATTGCCTAACATCTATTTTAATAATTTTTATGTTTATGTTCTAAATGCCTCACATCACTTTTTACGCGTTTCTTCACATTTCGAAATTACTCGAACAGCATGACAACGAAGGACAACTGACAACGGCATCTTCGTCTTTTCACTCTTCTTTTAGACGATAACCACATTAGATTCACTGTCACCTACCTGTCAACTTGCAAATTGTATTAAATCTAAAATTCTACCATCCATTCTCTTCAAAGTTTATTTTTACTGTTCTAAAAGTCATTATAGCATAATCATTACGAATAGTTCTGTTTCGTTTCGTTGAAAGGAAAATGAGGACGAAATTTTTGCGATATGCCTTGTAGAGAAAGAGAGACTTGAAATAGTTGAAATTATTCAAATACGCACGGATAACATTTTATGTGTACCTAATGCACAATTTTATAGTTTGGTTTTATCTTTACTTTCGCGGCAAGTCTAATAGGAGCAATGACAATGTCCATTCGAATATTTCAAGGTACAGTTACTCAAATTGTTTTCTTTTTCTTTAGAGAAATCGTATAAAAATATTCCATTGTTTAAAAATTCATATTGTTAGCATCACATAGCGCGTGTTGTTCTTAGAATTAACTGAACCTGTTAACTACGGACATTGACAGAAACTCTAAGAATTCATCTTCATCGCATACTCAGCCAGTACCACTATTCCGATTTTGATCATGACACGATGAGATACAATGAGATGTGATGAGGAAAAAAGAGCTTTTTCTTTGGTTCTACACTACTGGATTCAAGAATGATACAAACTGATAAAAAAATTTCACTAGCTTTCTGCACTAGATAACACGCGTATATTCAGGTCGCACAATGTCCATATTTGGGATAGTTAGCAATTAAAAAATTATTTGTTCTGCTTCCATCCTGTCTTTCGATTGCTTATTGTATTGAATCCTCCCTCCGTGCATATTTCCCATAAGTAGAAGAGAAATGTGCTTAAAATAACGCAGGGCAGTTTTTTAGAGAGAACTCTAAATATTTGCAAAATGCGTTTATTAGATAGAGCAAACACACTCCACTCCACCTCCACAGTTTAATAAATTTGATGCTGATTGCTTTAAATAGAAAAGTGTGGAGCACAAAAGGAGGAAAATCGACAACCATGTAGATATGATGATCGTGATTCATCATCTATCATTGTACAAAATTGAAAGTAAAAAATCATGTCAGTGTTATACCTACACCTACCTTACCATCTTGAAAACAAACTTCCTCTATTTTTGTTATTAACGAGCTATCCCTATATCGAAAATAATTACACTGCAAATGGACTCGCGATTTGGTGTATGATTTCGTTGATGATGGTAATGGTGTATCGCGGATGATGATACTTACCATTTCGTTTTAGTTATGTGTGTTAATTTTTAGAGTATTTCCTTTTCATTATTTCTCTGTCTGTACGGTAAAGATAACAACAGCGGAGGCTCAGGTACACAAATCCATTTTTTTGTTATTACTAATTTCCAATGAGGTTCGATATTTTTCTGATTTTTCTAAACTGTGCAGCTAAACTGCATAAATGTACAGTACGTACCAAGAGATCGATGTTCATGATAAGGCTTACTAATACAAGATGTTTTGCCAAGATAACATGCGCCAAAAATAAATTTTTCGATGATGGTGATTATGATTATTATTATGATGAGGTTGATGTTCAAATAGGTAAAACCTGATCTCAATTCTTGGGTAAGTGGGCAACCTTCGATTTTTATTGTAACACATTCAATGCCAAGTAATGTTCTTTCCACCATTTATTAACTGTGCACCTCTATGACTACGACCGGAATTCAATTTAAAACGGCACTCATTGTAATCAGACGGTGATTTCCTTTTGAGGGACCGTCCTGTTGCTCGACCACCCCATATTTCCGAAACGGTCTGTTCAAAGACCGATTAAAAAAGATTAAAAAGATTAAAAATGAGAGTTTTTACCAATCTGTCCCGTTGCGC